>JAABKJ010007296.1:0-21089 GCA_011634705.1 Andricus grossulariae
AGGGATACTATCCTGGGCAAACATGAAATTAGTTTGGCGAATGTCAGCAGTAAGCGAAGAGAAGTATTTTTCTATCTGCCTAGAAGCAATTGACACTGTGACTGGATAATTCACGAGAAAATATGTTTTTAATGGAATAATTATGTTGAATTTGGTTTGTATTACACTCTTGCGTATAACTTATTGCGATATCAGCTAAAAATGAAGTTGTCCCCTTGAACGGGAGCATGATATAGAAAGAAAATTGTTGGTGAAACAGAAGTACTTCCTATAAAAAAAATTATTTCAAAATTTAAATAATTTTTCTTATCCTCTTGAAATGAACATAATTGGTTCTTGAATTTTTCGCAGAAACTCTTCAGTACCCAGTATAACATATATCTTAACCATCAAGATCGGTCAAGCCGTTTTCGAGAAAATTGAATTTGCTGATTATTCAAAATTTGTTCATAACACTTGTAAAAAAATTTTTTTTCAGTTGATACTTCGAGTAAATTTATTTCATAGGGGTAGCCACTTACCAATGCAATATGGATCACATCCGAGCGGGGGCACCCAGGCCATGCTCATCCTGTTACGGCCTTTATGTTTTTTGGTTGAAGATTTAAATATTTTGTTAAAAATTCGTCTTTCTTTACTTTAAAAAAAGTTTAAGATAGCATCAAATATATTGAGCATTCAAATTGATTTCATTTAGGAGAATTTACTCCACTATTTGAAAAAAAAATCTTTTTATTTCCTCTGCTTTTCGAGCATTTTGTCCTGTGGAGCCTGATGTTGATACAGCAAAAAAAAAACTTTATAAGGATAGATTAGTCAATAGTTTATCGAGTACGGAAAGATTTATTTCCACATGGTGGTATGCAGCTCATTGAGCAAACATTCAATACGCGGCAAATTGGAAAATACTAATTCAATCAATCGGATTAATCATGTACCGATGAGGAATATTAATGACTGTTCACCGATAGTGGATGCAGTTTACAAGGACTTGCATTTATAGAACATTCAAATAGACCAATTTTCGATCATTACGTTAATACTGATATACGGTCACATGTATAACTGTAGATAGTATTATTGATTGTTATTATCAATCTACACTCTGCAATTCGTTAGATTATTAATTCAGAAATATAAAAAAAACGTAAAAAAAATTGAAGTTATTATTATTGTCAATCGAAACTTTGTAATTAATTAGATTATTAATTGAGTAAATGAAAAAAAAAACAGAAAAAATATTCCAGAACGATTATTGTTAGTAATCTGCACTTTGCAGTTCATTAGATTATAATTTAGAAATTTGAAATCAAAAACAAATTTTGAAAGAATAAGATATGATTATTTATATAAATCTGCACTTTACAATTCACTAGTTTATAAATTTAGAAATGTACAAAAAAATTATAAATTATCATTATTATTATCAATATACTCTTGGCAATTCATTAGATTATAAACTTAGAATTTCACGAAGAGAAAATTATGGTTGATTATTTATTATTATCTATCAAAACTTTGCATTCCATAAGATTATATAATTATAAATTAGAACTACAAAAATAACAATTTTTACATCATTATTATTATCAATATAAATTTTGCTATTTTTTAGATTATAAAATTACCAAAAAATAACTATAAGAATATGAAATAATTATTATAAATCTATACCTTGCAATTCATTAGATTATAAATTCACAAATTTACAACAACAAAAAATAGAAACAAAATTATAAACGATTATTATGAATGGACACTTTGCAATTTATTAATTTATGTATTTAAGAATTTAAACAATAATAGAAGAAATAAGAAATAATTTTTATTATCAATATACATTTTCCGATACACTATATTATAAATTTAGAACTTTAGAACGACAACAACAAAAAATAAAAATGATTATTATTATAAATCCAAACCTTGCAATTCATTAGATTATTTATTTGGAAATTTAAAAAAAATCGAAATTATTATTATCATCAATCTAGATTTTGCGATTTATTGGATTATAAATTTATAAATGTAAAAAAAATCACGAAAAAATTTGGAAATGATTATTCTTATTATCAGCGTACGTTTTGCAATTCATTAGATTGTATATTTAGAAATTTACAACAGGAAAATGAAAATAGAAATTTAGGAAGGATTATTATTATAGATCTACACTTTGCAATTCATGAGATTACAAATTTAAAATTTTTGCGATATATTGGATTATGCGATATATTGGATTATAAATTTAGAAATGTAAAAAAAATTAATAAGAAAATGTAGAAATGATTATTATTATCAATCTACACTTTTAAATTTATTAGATTGGAAATTTACAAATTTAAAAAAAATTTACAGAAGATAAAAAGCAAAATTTTGAAATGGTTATTATTATTATAAATCTACGCTTTGAAATTCATTAGATTATATATTTAGAAATGGAACAAAAAAAAATTTTTGAAATCATTATTATTATCAATCTACATTTTGCGATATATTGGATTATAAATTTAGAAATGTAAAAAAAAATGAATTAAGAAATGTAGAAATGATTATTATTATCAATCTACACTTTTAAATTCATTAGATTGGAAATTTACAAATTTAAAAAAAATTTAAAGAAGATAAAAAGCAAAATTTTGAAATGATTATTATTATTATAAATCTACACTTTGAAATTCATTAGATTATATATTTAGGAATGAAACAAAAAAACAATTTTTGAAATAATTATTATTATCAATCTACATTTTGCGATATATTGGATTATAAATTTAGAAATGTAAAAATGAAATGAATTAAGAAATGTAGAAATGATTATTATTATCAATCTACACTTTGCAATTCATTAAATTAGAAATTGACAAAAAAATGAAAAAGGTGAAACGCAAAATTCAGAAATGATTATTATTATAAATCTTCACTTTGAAATTCACTAGATTATATATTTAAAAATTGAACAAAAAAAAAAAAAAATTGAAATCATTATTATTATCAATCTAAATTTTGCGATATATTGGATTATAAATTTAGAAATGTACAAAAAAAATTAATAAAAAAATTTGGAAATGATTATTATTATCAATATAAGTTTTGCAATTCATTAGGTTATAAATGTAGAGATCTACAAAATCAAACTTACAAAAAATAAATTCAGCAATGATTATCATTATAAATCTACACTTTGCAATTCATTTTGTTATGAATTCAGAAATTTACAAAAAAAATTGAAAGAAATTATAAACAATTATTAACAATCGACACATTGCAATTTATTAATTTATGAATTCAGAAATTTGCAACGAAAAGTAGAAAAAATAATAAATTATTATTATCATCAATCTACATTTTGCGATTATATATATGTTCTATATATATATATATATCTATATATAAAATGTTCTATGTGTCAATCGTCGGTACTGTAGGGTGCTTCATATTTGTGGATAACCCTTCAATAGTCGATAAGTGTTGTTCGGAGAATAAATTCAAAGATTACTCTTATGATAATGATAAGTTATAGGTTCTGAATATTTTTTATAATTGATACTGATGAGTGATTATTATTATAAATTAGTAAACATTATGTATACGTAACGGACACAGGCCGTGACAGTAGTATTATTGATTTTATTATTAATCTACACTTTGTAATTCGTTAGATTATTAATTTAGAAAGAATATAAAAAATTTTGAAATTATTATTATTGTGAATAAAAACTTTGCAATTCATTAGATTATTCATTTAGAAATAGAAAAAAAAGATTTAAAATATTTATAAATGATCATTGTTATTGATCTACACTTTGCGGTTCATTAAATTATGATTTAGAAAATTAAAACAACAACAAAATTTGAAAAAAATTGGAAATATTGATATAAATCTATACTTGTCAATTCATCAAATTATAAATTTAGTATATTGCAAAGAAAAAATTATAATTAATTATTATCATCGATCGAAACTTTGCAATTTGTAGAATATGCATTTATAAATTCATTAAGAATAGAAAAAAAATAGAAATAATTATTATGATCAATCTTCATTTTGCAATTCATTAAATTATATATTTATAAATTAGAACAACTAAAAAAATACATTCTTTGAAAAGATTATCATTATTATTAATAATCTACATTTTGCTAATATTTATATTATAAATTTATAAATTTACAACAAAATAAATCAAAGAATTTGGAAATAATTGTTATAAATCTACACCTGGCAATTCATTAGATTATAAATTTCCAAATTTACAAAAAAAATTATAAACGTATAATATGAATAAAAAATTTTCAATTTATTAATTTTTGAATTCAGAAATGTAGAGAGGAATAGAAAAAATATGAAATAAGTATATTATCCATCTACATTTTGCGATAGACTGAATTAGAAATTTAGAAATTCACAAAAAGGAAATAAGAAAAAAAATTGTAAATGATCATTATTGTAAATCTAAACTTTGCAATTCATTAGATTATATGTTTAGAAATTTACAAAAAATTTAGAAATGATTATTATTATTATCAATCTACAATTTGCAATTCATTATATCAGAAAATTTTAAATTTACAAAAAATAGAAGAAAGATAACAAAAATTTTGGAATGATTATTGTTATCAATCTACGCTTCGCAATTCGTTAGATTATAAATTCAAAAATGTACACAAAAAAAATTATTTTGAAAATTAGCAATTGTTACTATAAATCTTCACTTTGCAATTGATTAGATTCATACTTAGAAATTCATAAAAAATAAAAATAAAAATTTATAAATTATCATAATTATTATCAATGTACGTTTTGCAATTTATTAGACTATAAATGTAGAAATTTTCAACAAAAAAAATAAAAAAAAATTGTAAACGATTATTGCCAATTGACAGTTTGCAATTTATAAATTATTGAATTCAGAAATTTTCAACAAAAAAAATAGAAAAAATTATTATTATTATCAATATACATTTTGCGATTTATTAGATTATAAATTGAGGAATATACAAGAAAAAATTAATTAAAAAATTCAGAAATGATCATTATTATCAATATACGTTTTGCAATTCATAAGATTATATATTTAACAATTTGCAACAGGAAAATACAAATAAAACTTTAGATTATTATCATCAATCTAAAATTTGCAATTCATTAGATTAGAAATTTTTAAATTTACAAAAAATAGAAAAAAAATGAGAAACAAAATTTTGGAATGATTATTATTATTATCAATCTACGCTTTGCAATTCGTTGAATTATAAATTCAAACATTCACAACCAAAAAAATTTCAAAATAAAAAATTATTACTATAAATCTACACTTTGCAATTGATTAGATTACATACTTAGAAATTCATAAAAAATAAAAATTTAGAACTGATTATTATTATCAATATACGTTTTACAATTCATAAGATTATAAATTTAGAAATTTACAGAAAAAAATACATTTAAAATTTATAAATGATTATTATTATTATCATTATACGTTTTTCAATTCATTAGATTGTAAATGTAAAAACTTACAAAATAAAATTACAAAGAAAAAATTTAGCAATTATTATTATCATTATGAATGTATACTTTTCAAATAATTAGATTTTGAATTAGGAAATTTACAACAACAAAAAATAGAAAAAATTAATAAATTATTATTATTATTATCAATATACATTTTGCCATTTATTAGATTATAAATCAAGGAATGTACAAGACAAAATTAATTAAAAAATATAGAAATGATTATTATTGTCAATATACGTTTCGCAATTTAATACATTATATATTTAGAAATTTACAACTGGAAAATAAAAATTAAAAAATGATTATTATTATCAACATACGTTTCACAATATAGAAGATTATAAATTTCAAAATTTACAAAATAAAATTACGAAGAAATAAATTTAGAAACAATTATTATTGTAAGTCTACATTTTGCGATACATTAGATTGTAAATTTAGAAATTTACAAACAGAAATACAAAAAAGATGTAAAAATTATTATTATTATAAATCTGCACTTTGCAATTTATTACTTTATATATTTAGAAATTTACAATAAATAAAAATAAAAATGCATAAATGATTATTATTATTATTATCAATATATGTTTTGCAACTTATTAGGTTATAAATGTTGACATTTAAAAAATAAAATTACGAAAAAATCAATTTATCAATGATTATCATTATAAATCTACACTTTTCAATTCATCAGATTATGAATTTAGATTGAAAAAAATAGAAAAAAATTATAAACGATTATTATTATCAATGGACCCTTTGCAATTTCTTAATTTATGAATTCAGAAATTTACAACAACAAGAAGAAAAAATAAGTAATTATTATTATTATCGATCTACATTTTGCGAGTTATTAGATTATAAATTTAGAAATGTACAAGAAAAAATTAATAAAAAAATTTGTGAATTATTGTTATTATTATCAATATACGTTTGCAATTCATTAGATTATATATTTAGAAATTTACAACAGGAAAATGAGAATAAAAATTTAGATTATGATTATCAATCTACAATTTGCAATTCATTAGATTAGAAATTTTAAAATTTACAAAAAATAGAAAAAAGATGAGGAAGAAAATTTTGGAATAATTATTATTATTAATGTACGTTTTAAAATTCATAAGATTATGAATTTAGAAATTAACAACCACGAAAATACAAAAAAAATTATAAATGATTATTAATATAAATTTACACTTTGCAATTCATTACATTATATATTAAAAAATTTACAGTAAATAAAAATAAAAATGTATAAATTATCATTATTATTATAAATATACGTTTTGCAATTTATTAAATTATAAATGCAGAAATTTACAAAATAAAATTACAAACAAATAAATTCAGAAATTACTATTATTATAAATCTACACTTTTCTAATAATTAGTTTATGAATTTAGAAATTAGAAAATAAAATTAAAAAATTAAAAAATTATGAACGATTATTATCAATTGACATTTTACAATTTATTAATTTATAAATTCAGAAATTTACAACAAAGAAATAGAAAAAAATGAGAAATTATTATCACTATGTATCTACATTTTGCGATTTACTAGATTATAAATTTAGGAATGTACAAGAAAAAATTAACAAACAAATTCAGAAATGATTATTATTATCAATATACGTTTAAAAATATTAAAGGTTATAAATTTCGAAGTTTATAAAATAAAATTACAAAAAAAAAAGAAATTTAGAAACGATTATTATCATAAATCTACACTTTGCAATTCATTACATTATATATTTAGAAACTTACAAGAAATAAAAATTTATAAATTATTATTATTATCATTATTAATATACGTTTTGCAATTTATTGAATTAAAAGGGTTGAAATTTAAAAAATAAAATTACAAAAAAGAAATTTAGAAATGATTATCATTATAAACCTACACTTTGCAATTAATTAGATTCTGAATTTAGAAATGTAAAAAAAAATAGAAAAAAATTATGAACGATTATTATCAATCTACACGTTGCAATTTTATAATTTATGAATTCAGAAATTTTCGACAAAAAATTGAGCAAATAAGAAATTATTATTATTATCAATCTACATTTTGCGATTTATTAGATTATAAATTAAGGAATGCACAAGAAAGCATTATTTAAAAAATTTAGAAATAATTTTTATTGTCAATCTGCACTTTGCAATTCATTAGATTAGAAATTTGAATAATTACAAAAATAGAAAAAGATGGAAAACAAAATTTTGGCATGATTATGATTATCAATCAACGCTTTGCAGTTCGTTAGTTTAGAAATTAAGAAATTTACAAAAAAAAATTATTTTTAAAATTATAAATTATCACTATAAATCTATACTTCGCATTTGATTAGATATATATCAATATATATTTTACAATTTATAAGATTATAAATTCAGAATTGTACAAAATAAAATTACAAGAAAAAAAATTTAGAAATTTACAAAAAAAAGTAAATATTTGGAAATGATTATTATTATCAATATACGTTTTGCAATTCTTTATATTATATAAATATCTATTTAGAAATTTACAAAAAAGAAAATAAAAAAAAGAAATTATTGTTATTACCAATCGAAACTTTGCAATTCATTACATTATAAATCTCGTTACTTAAAATTTGTGGGAAGCTTTACTAGTCACCTGAGCTCGAAGCTTGCTTTAAATCGTTAGCTTTACCAATGAGCGGTCCGTACATGGGGACCTTAAGCCGAGCTTAAATTTAAGCTTCAACTGAAATATTATCTCTGCAACTATAAGTCTATAATTTTTATTTATTAACACATATAGAGTCCTGAATATTAATTAATAAAATTAATTGTTTTGCAAACATCAGTATATTAAATTAATTAATATTTGCTGTAATCCATTGTGGGGTGGTATCGCCTATTTTTTAAAATTTTTTATTTTAATTATAACTGAAAGAGTACATCTCAGCCATTTTCGCAAATTTCATCACTTTTTTATGCTGAGAATATTATTAGGTAGGTCAATGATTATTAAAATATTGCATTGTTTTTAGGAAAATATCTATTAAATTTTAAGCTTAAGATGAAAAAAAACTGTTGGGCACTTTTTAGAAAAAAATAAATTTTCCTTTTAAATAGTTTTATTGAAAATATATTCAATAATTACAAATGAAAAAAAATGTGTTTTAGAAAGGGCCCAAATGATTGTTATTGGTAATTTCATCTTTTTTTGTTAAAAACGCAACTGTTTGGTTGAAAATTAATCTGTTTCGGTTGACGATTCAACTACACGTATTTTGTTAAAAATTCAACTATTTGGTTAAAAATTACCTTTGTTGTTTCCAAATCATTTTTTCAGGTTTAAAAAAGGAACTGTTTGATTTAAATTTTGTTTTGAAAGTTCATATTTTCAGATTCAAAATTTACCTGTTTTGTTGAAAAGTCGTCATTTTGTGTGGAAAACTCTACCGATTTGATAAAAAATTTTCGTCCAAAATTCATATTTTCTAGTTAAAAATTGAACTGCTTTGTTTAAAAATTAATATTTCATTGTTGAAAATGAACTTTTTTGGAAAAAATCAAGCCTTATTAAAAAGTCGTCTTTCCGGGTTGACAATCCAACCATTTTGGCAGAATATTCACTTTCCTGTTGAAAATAGATATTTTGCTGTTGGAAATTCAACTGTTTGTAAAAATTGTTCTTTTGGTTTAAAATTCAAATATTGGGAAAAATGCAACCTTTCTTAAAAGAATCCTGAATATTTTTTTTCGATGAAAATTTTCTTTTGTTTTTTTATTTATTTTGAAAATGCTATAACTCTGTTAACTTTCTTTTTATCAAAAAAAAAAGTCGTGAAGAATGAATTGTTCGAGTTTCCATACGTCGATATTTGATGGAATTTGCGAGAGTCATTTTTCACATAGAACAAATACCTTCTCGTTTAGATGAGAACGTAAAAATTCAATAATTGAATACTTTATTTTAAAAATTACCAGAAACCATAATTTTTTTATTTCAGTCTACGTACATTGCTATGTTTATTGATATTTGTTCAGTAACACTTAAAATTAGTAAGTCGGCTATCAATGGTCATGAATTTTCATTATAGATCACGTTTATTTATTTAATTTTTATAAAGAAATTGATGGATTAAACTGGCTTCTGTAGAATTTTTCGTTTTTGAATGCATTATTTATACTGGTCTAGTCGTTAACGTACGTATAAGTAATAAGTGTACATAATGGTGAAGTGAAGGAGATGAAGTGTTATTGTTATAAACAAATTCAATTGTATCGCATTTTCGAAGATAGACAATTTTTTTACAATGCTGGATTCAGCAACGCCATTCAACAAAAATTTGTATTGTTATACACAATTGTTATAAACAAGATCATTTATTTTGCATTTGTTATCATAGATCATTTTTCTTTTTTTTATAACCAACTCAGAAATTGATTTATAGGAGTTGTTATAAATATTGATTATTATTGTGTTCAATAGAAATCTATTGTGTTAGATTATAATTCTGTTTCAAATTGTTTATAATAATTAAAATTGTTTTTAGATGGTAATTTTTCATATGTTATTATTATTCAGATGAAAAGAAGATTCCAGGTGAACAAACCTTTTCTTGTCTTAAATAGACGAAAGAAACTAAATTGATTCCAAAAATTGTTTAGAATAATATCAATTGCTCTTCAATAGCAACATCTTCTGTTCAACTATTATTTTTGAGATAAGAAGAAACGATACTGTAGGAGGGATCAACTTTCTGTGTTCAAAAATACGGTATACGTGAACTATTTTATATAGCTGCTAGTTATACCTAATTATTTTTTTATAAAAATTAAAAAAAAAGTTATTTAATTTATAAGAAAAAGACATCTTCGTCGACAGTTGATTCACTAGTGTTATTTATTTCTGAGGAAATATAAAAAATAGAGCAAAGAAGATTGTACAAATATAATAACTTATGGTTTTTTCATCATTAAATTTAAATAACAAATTAGTTGAATTTTCTCATATATTCAGCTGAAAGATCTCTTGAAATTTCAATTACTTTTAATTGCAAGAAAAAACTTCAAAATCGGTTAAAAAATACGTTCTCTGGAAGTTTCTGAACCAAAAAGTGCACTTTTCACCTCACTGTGCAACACTTCACTTTTTAGTGGAAAAGGCATACTTTGGCCAGACATTCAATTTTTTAATGATATTGAAATTTTTAGTGGAGCAAGCACGTAACCATTACAGAAATTTATAATTTAATATCACCAGTTTTTATCAAATTTCCACGTGCAGAAATATTATTTACAAACAAGCAATCGATAGTTTTATTTATTTGTTTATACAATTTTTTCATAACACTAAGGTTCACAAATCAGAAAATCTTTCTAATTCCATACATCCACGTTTGTCAAATTCAAGCCATATCAATAAAATTAAAAAATAAAAAAATAAAAAATTGAACAAATCGACGTTTTATTCGCTATTTGCATCCATATCAAAGTTTAAACACACAAAAGTTAAAAAATCGCCTTTACATATCTCTGTAAAATTCAAATATATTCTGTTCTAAAAACTAAAATACTAAATTAATCACTAATTGCGGGATAAAAGTTATTTTCAACCTCTTCTTTTTATTTCGCCACACAAAAAAAATGAACGTCCGACTAAAGAATACATTTTCCACTGGAAATTAGATTGTCATAAGAAAACTTGGCGTCTGAATAGAGACCTTTTCTACTGTAAATTAGATTGTAACAAAAACTGCTCATTCTACTCAAATTACCCTCTATTTTTAAATATAAACTTTGAAACTTATTTTTATCATCCAGTTACGAATAAATGCACAAAAATTGTGGTGACAAATGACTACCATACTTATCTTATATCCAAAACATGAAAAATGGATTTATACGTTTGTAAATCTTTGTGTCATCCTCAGGATTTATATAAAGAATGATACAAAATAGGACTTGAAATTTAACATTTCTGAATTCTAATATAGAATTCCATTTGTCGAAAGTTGGACACTTTGTTTATCCGAAAAGCATAAAACTAATATTAATTTAAGGTAAAACTTAAATAATAGAAAAGCTAGCACAATAAAGCATAGTAAAAAAAATAACAATTTCTGAAGGAAATACTGACATAACCTATTATTGTTTGAATATTGTAAATAATAATTGAAAATACAAATATTTTTTATTAACAATAGCAATTTTACACGAAAAGCACTAAGATAGCATACAAAAATATTGTGTTAGATTATTTAACTTCTTTTAAACCTTATTTGGTTTTATTTCAAATTATCGATTATAATTGTAAATATTTTTTCAATTGTATACCAATTTTTACTTAAAAAATCGAACAGGAGCTTACAATTGTTTTAAAAGTTCTTATCTTTTTCGAAAGTAAATAATTCTTTTATTGAAGATAACGATTTTGGACAGAAAACGGCAAGGAAATAAAAAATTGTACAAAATTTTTTAATATAATGCATCTGAATGATAATCTGAAGGATAATGATAATCTGAAATATCTTATGATTTTTTAACTTAAAAATAACAATTTTCGGCAAAAAAACTAACACAGCACATAAAAAATTTTTCTAAATTATAAATCTTATATCTGATTTAATAATTTTCCACTAGAAAAAATCGATTACTTTTGTAGAACGCCATTAAAACCTAAAATTGTTAAAGAGTTTTGAATCTTCTTTGATACATTTTTTCTTTATGAAACGTACTAATTTTCGACCAAAAACTCTACCTGATAAAATCCAAAATTGTTTAAAGAATCTAAATCTTCTTTTAAATATAATCAGTTTTGCATGAAAGTAACAATTTTTCACATAAAACGCCAATGTAACCCTTAATTTTACAAAATATATGAATCCTCTTTAAAATCTAATGATTTGTTAATAAAAATTTAATTTCCTACGATAAGCACTTCAGAAAATCCAAAAATTGGCAAGTTTGTAAATTTTATTGCTTTCAGTGGAAATCATTGCATTCAAATCTGATAATTTTTTATTTACAAATACAAATTTCATCTAAAACAAGTCACAATAGCCTAAAGTTGTGGAAAATTGGTAAATATTCGATGGAATCTAATCATTTTTTATGAGATACAACAATAATTCCCGACGAAAGACGCAAACATAAAATATGTATAATTTGAGCAATAATTTATTATGTAATTTGGAAATTTCATGTCAAATATGCAAGAGTATTGAAAAGCACAAATTTTTTACAAATTAATGTTTAAAATTCAGGTTTAGGATGAAAGACAAGTTCAAGTAATGAATTTTCGAGGAATATCTTCACATCACTTTTTTCAGATCAGAAACGTTTCAAATCGGATTAAGAATACAATTAATCAAAGAATTATTCATATTAGCAAATTTCATATCAAGATGATGTCATTTATTAAAAACGGGAAAACTTAAAATTCAATATTTAGAAAAATTGACTAGTAGAATTGAACAATATTTCAAATGTAGTCTTTAAGCATAACAAATTTTGAATCAAATTTTCAAGAATACTTGTAGCTAAATTTCGTTTGTTAATGTTTTTTAACGTTAACATTTTGTCTAAATCACACGAAATGATTTTGAATTTAACATATTTTCCAATTAAAACAGTTTTTAATCCATGTTATTTTCAAGCTGTCTATTTTTGCAAAATCCTCATACAAAGTTCAAATAATAGCTTTAATATTTGTTTATTTCTATTACACATAGGTGAAAATAAATTGAACTGTGTAAACTAAGAACATGAAATCCACATAAAAAATTTAATATTTGTTGGTCTTTATAACAAGGAGCAAAATTTTGTTTATCTTGCTTATACGGCAAAACATCTACTTGAGCATTTTCATTTCCGACAAAAATTAACAAGATAAAGTTAACAATTGTGAAAAACATTAAATTAAAACAAACTGATCGCTTGTTAAAATTCAAGATTTAAATTTAGTTTAGATGTTTGATAGCAAATTTCCTATTATGCATCCAGAAAAACGTTTGATATGAATGTGCTCGGAACACAGGTTTTTTTTATATTCCGCCTGAACTGGGATTGTTCAAATTCCGTATGTGTGCAGTGGAAGTTAAAAACCGACAACTGAAATTGAAAGCGTCCAACAAAAACCAAGTCTGAAGAAGAAGAACAAAAAGAGACGAGGCTGCTATTTAATCAAAGCTCCAGCCACATATCATTCAGTCAGTCGACAATTTGTAAACACCACTTAAAGCGTAAAGTGAATGTAAATAAGAGGTATAGCGTTATAAGAGTGTAAAAAAAACTCTCGAGTAGATTTGCTCAAGTGCTTCCATACAACTTAAGAGCATTTTCTTTACGTTTAGTAACCTTGTTTTTCAAAAAATGTATGCTTTTAAAGCATTGTATCTTGTTAGAAAAATTCAGAAGAGTTGAAACTTTCAAAAATCTGTATTCGTGTAATATATTATTCCCCTAACAGAAAGTAACATTCCATATATGTCACGCGACACCACCTATGTGTTGCAATTCGAGGGAAATTGCATCTCTCACGAGAGGAAAATGGTACGCTCTAAACGTATAATGACTGTATGCTATATTTTTCGCTCTGGGAATTTTTGAAATTGCTTCTCGCGTGAAGATTTTACATATTCTTTGCTTTTAGAATTCGAAAGATTCAGTGATTTTTCCGGCTCTTAGAGAAAATATATTAGGAGTAGCTCGAGTTTAGTGAGTATAAGAATAGAAAATATTACGAGAATGGATGGTAGATCTGATGTCGAAATAATGTTCTGAGTGAACAGTGACGATTAGATATTTGATCTGAAAAAATGGATCATTGTTATTAAAGGTAAAAAATTTTTATTATTAGCGAATACAAAAGAATGTTATAATTACTAACTCTTCAAATCAAATACTGTAGTAATCCTTTATTTAATCTTCGTTGTATAATAATTCAATACTTTTTGATGTCAGAAAAAATGAAGAAGTGCTTCATTACCCTGAGTATACAACTTTTAAATCTCACAGGCTTTCTCAAAGTCACATTTTTTAAATAAAGCCAAGAGAAAATATACACCTTTGAGCTAAGAGCAACATCCTACTCTGTACCATCTTTACATTGCACTCTATGAATAAACAAAATCAAATGATATTTTTGAATCTCGACGTTCTACAATGTATACTGTGTATCGTACAAATGAGGATTACATCTTTAATCTGACAACATGATTCAATAATAATAAACGTAAGAAATTTTTTTAATAAACAATACAAAAGCGTTTTGTATTTTCCATCTCTTTAAACCAAATACTGTAGTATTCCTTCATTCAATCTGCGAAGTATTATAAGACATTTGATACATTATAAGAAATTCTGACGACGTAAAAATAAAGAAATACTTCATTAGCTTAAGTGTGCAATTTTTGAATCTCGAAGGCTTTCTGAAAGCGAGATATTTGAAATACATGAATAAGAATAAATACATTGATAATAATAAATAAATAAATGAACAGAGAAATCATACTCTGTACCTTCTTGAAATTCCACTCAATATACGAACGAACACAATTGGTATTCTTGAATCTTGATTTTTTGAAGGTATTCTGTGTATTGTACAAATGAGGACTACATCTTCAATCTAATATAAGGGATCTTTATTAATAAACTTGAGAAATTTTTAATATTGGCAAATGTAAAAGCGTTTTATATTCCACAAAAAAAACCCAGGGTATGAAAAGGTTGCAAACAGTTGACAACTAGATTATGCTACCAATGAAGACTACCCATTGTGCAAACGTTTTGATGAGATTTTTCATCTTTGTTTGATACTTGGGCATTTTGTCTGGCTCTATCTCTTTAAATCAAATACTGTAGTATTCTTTTATCTAATTTTCGTAGTAATATTATTATCATATTTTAAGATATTTTATGCACTATGAGAAATACTGACTTCAGCAAAGAGAAAGAACTACTTTATTACCTTAACTATGTAACTTCTGAATCTCAAAGCCTTTCAGAAAATGGCATTTTTCGAATAAACCTGAGAGGTAATATGCACCTTTGAGCTGACAGAAAAATTATACTCTTTACCTTCTTGACATTCCACTCAATAAGTCAAACGAACGCAAACGATATTCTTGAAATCTCGACATTCTACAAATTATTATGTGTATTTTACAAATGAGAAGTAATCGAACAAATATAAATCCATTTATGTTAATTTCTTAATAAATAGATAAGAGTATCTGAATGGATATCCAATTACAACAATTATTTGATTTAATTTATTATTGCTGTCGCTGGCAACAATAAAAATGACAAGGAATGTTAAATACTTATGAAAATCATGTAGAAAACTGAACTTCTGATGGATTTAAATTCTTTATGTCTATGGTATGGCAAATTCACGTAAATTATCAGATTAGAACCTTTTCAAGCATTTGAGATTTTTTTACCTGTTAAAAACTTATAAAGAGAATTCAAAATATTCGTCACTTTGCGTCGTGTGGTTTACACTCAATTCCAATTAAATTGTACAATTTCTCAAATATTTCATTTATGTTATTGAAATTAATTATTTTGAGATTATTTCAAGTATTTCATTTGATCTTGAAAAGCTCTGCAATGTCCCACAAAGAATGTCAAATATTACAAATCCTAATTCTTCTTTTTCTTTGCAATGGTACACAATTTAGAAAAAATGTATTAAGTATTTCGTAACTACCTGAACACATTCAAAAGTTATAATTTCGACCAAAATTGTATTTAATGAAGCTGAATATTTTGTACAAGAAACGCATAATTTAAAAAAATGCCAACACAAACTAAAAGTGCATGTAAATCGAAATCTCTTTCTAGTTTCGTACTTAAGAATGCAAACATATATCAGAAATTGGGTGAAATTGAGGAATTTTCTAGTACCAAATAACTAATGGATCCTATTATCGAAGTCTATTCGAATCTTCGATATCAGAGAGGATACAAAATTCCCTTTAACTTTGAATTTCGGAAAATTAAATCAATAATAGAGATGCTAATATTAAACGCATCACTGAACGAATATGTACAGAAAGTCTGCATGTTCACATATATGTAATTGTGAGGGTTCAACATGAAATGAAAAAGGGTGCTGTGAGGCGTAATTCAATTTCTCTGTCAACAAATCTTTACTGTTCGGACTAATAGAATATGTGAATCGTTTTACGAGATAAAAGCGTTTTTGGTATCCAACAAATTTTATAAAGCTGAGACAAAAATTAAAAAAATTATGGTATTCGAGATTTTTTATGTGACAATCATAACTTTAAATTATTGATTTGCTTTCTTTTTCTTTTATCTGTGTTCCACTTTCCATAAATATTACTAAACAGATAATAGAACCAAATTGGTCAAATCAGAACTTTTCCCTCCTCCAATCCTGAATGGTAAAAATTTGCAATATTTTTGTGATACTTGATTCTAAAATACTTGAAATATTTGCAATGACTTAAGAATATTTCAACAGATTTCAAGGGATTGTAAGGTATTTGACAATAGTAAAAAGTATATATAAGAATTGAAATTTTTTTACGGATTCAACAAGATTTTTAAAACTTTTTGGAGATTTCATGAAATCTGAAGGAATTTAAAAAGATTCCATGTGATATAAAATGTTTTTCAGGTAGGATTTTAAATGATTGTACAAAAGTTCAAGAATTTAAAGAAATTACCCAGGAAAAGTTCAAAGAGAATCACAATTTTTCATGGGATTATAAAATATTTTGAGACGCTTCAAGAAATTGATTTAGTAGGTTTTATATTTCTATAAAAGGATTCATTTGAAAGGTTCTACGGATTTCAATGGAGTTTGAGAGATTTACGAAAATTTTGAAATTAATTATGGAACTTTAAAAAATTCTAAAGGTTTTCAAGTGATACCGAAGTATTTTCATGGATTTGAAGGATTTCAATAGATTTGGAAACATTTAAAGGAATTTCCAAGGATTTTTCAAATTTTAAAAGATTTAAAGGAATCTCGTCGTATTTTGTAATATTACACGATATTCCAATGATTTGAACCAATTTTCAGCGATTTTTAAAGATTTTCACGAATTTGAATGGATGGTAAGTGATTTTTATGGGATTATAAATTGGCTTTCAAAGGATTTCAGAGAATTCTTTGTGAATGAGATTTTAAAGATTTGTAGGAATTTCAAAGGATTTTAAACGATTTTTAGCAGATTTTAAGAAATATAGAGGTTTCGATGATTTCACGAGATTTTGAAGTATTTTTGAATAATATAAAGGGTTTTAAAGGATTTCGAGAAATTTTCGAAGCTCCCAAGAGATCTTGTCAGATTTTGCAATATTTCACGGAATTTCAAGGATTCAACTGATTTTAAGATAAGTCATTGTCATTATTTCACGAAATTTTAAGGGCTTGCACTCATTTTCAGAAATTTTAAGGGATTTTCACAAAATTTAAAAAGAGTATAAGATATTTGTATGGAATTTGAAATATTTCAAGATTTAAAATGTTTTTAAAGCTTCTAAAGTGGTTTCAGTGATTTTGAAAGATTTTAAAATAATTGATTGAATTGAAAATGATTTTAAAGGGTTTCAAGTGATATTAAAGTCTGTTCACAATTTTTGAAGGATATGAGGGATCTTCAATGAGATTATGAAGATTTGAGAGAATTTTAAAGGACGTTAACAGTTTTCAAGGGATATAAAGTAGTTTCGATGATTTCACGGGATTTCAAAGGATTTTGAGGAATTTCAAAAAATGCCAAACTATTTCCATGAATTTTTAAGGTTTATGAGAATTATTATTACTCATTTTGAAGGATACCACGAGATTTAAAATAGATTTCGAAGAATAAAAGGGATTTCAAAAGAGTTTTGAGAATTCTATGAGATATAAAGAGGATTCTTTTATTTCACGGGATTTCAAATGATTCGAAGTATTCACAAGATTTTAAAGTATATTATAAACTGGTTCTTGAAGATTTTGCAATATTTCAAAAGATTCAGCGGAATTAGTGTATTGTAATGGATTTAGAGAGATTAAAAAAAAAATCACGTGATTTCGAAAATAATATTTTAGATTTTAGAGGATGACAATGCATTGTAGAGGGATTTCAAATTTTTTAGGCATATCGTGAGCTTTCGAAATAGTTCACAAAATTTGAAGAATTTCACAAAATTTTTAAGCACTTTTAGGGATTTTTACGGATTTTAAAGGATTGTAGAAGATTCTGACGATTTTACGCGATTTTAAGTATTTTCTCAGTTTTTAGACGGTTCGAGAGGATTTTAAGAGATTTAGCACATATATATTCCAGAGTATTTCTACGAATTCTAAACGATTTCGCAAGATTTCAAAAGAAAAAATTTTTGAATCAAGGGGTTCGGAAAAATTCTCACGAATTTTAAAGACTTCCATTAACTTTAAGGGGATTCTAAAGATTCCAAGGGCTCTCATAAAATTTCGAAATATTTCACGGAATTTCAAAGATTTTAAACGATTTTTAAAGACTTCAGAGTATTTCCATGAATTTGAAAGGTTTATAAGAGATTTTGAAGATTTCATGCAATTTAAAGAATTTTCACAGTTTTAAAAGAATTCTGAAGGATTTGCAGGGAACTCAATCATATTGAAGGGATTTCAAGAGATTATATGCAATGTACATTAAATATATTTTAAAGAATTTCCACGTGAAAAAACCTTACGTAAATCCTCGAAAAAGATCTCTGAAAAAGCCTTAGGTAATTAATGGTCACGCCCTAATTGAGTCCGGTAATTCCGAGTCAATATTTTTCTTTTAATTATTTTCTAAAGCATAATGTAAACCTGCTAGGCGTGAATCACAGCTCAAGTGCAAACCCTTCTGCTTCACTCGACGGTTCTCGGTTCCTCTCATATCTCAAACAAATTTGTTTATTTTCCCTTAAGTCGGCCATTCCACTTCAACTCTCTTGCTCTCTTGCAAATGAATTTTCACGTCTTGCTCTGTTCCTCGGGTTAGGTTGCTAAACGGTCTGTTGTTTCGCATCTGTGGAGGAGAAAAATAAAGCAAAACAAAAGTTTACAAGCTTGAGACAAGTGGCGTGAAAAGCGCTGTGGACGAGCATTCAGCGCATCTTCAACTTTGGATGCCTTATGTTCGCAAATTTGTACTAGTAGTAGGGGAAACCAGTACGAAACAAATCGTTAAGTCATAAAATTAATAAATAATTAACAAAATTCCGAATATTGCATACCAAATTAAAGCTGGAACATTCATTCTAAAGATAACAATGCTATCACATGAATTATATTAGCCATTTGTCATATATTTTACTGTCCTTAACACGTTAAAATTTTATTCAAATGGCCATTATTTACTAACTATCACAGATAAAAAGATCTGAAAATAATTTCATTTTGTTATGTTCGTGAAAGGCATCAACTTGCGTATTTATTTGAAAGTTTGTGAGGTTTGTTAGCACTTAGTTGTTTGTGCGCGCAACCTAAAAGCAATTTATAAATGTATCCTCTATTTCAATTACGTCAACCAGTGCTATGATAACCGTTTTGCTCACAATAAATTTAAGTTTTCATTTATGAAATAATTTAATAATATATTCGCAGCATTTTGCAGTCTATTCATTATAGTATGTATTCAATAAGCTTATGCAAATAAAATTTTGACGTCAGTAGGTAATCCCCTATTTACATTTTCGGCAGGAGTTGCATCATCTAGTTGCACAATAAATAATTGGCGTCCTAGAACAGAGCCTCGACAAACTCCAGTCTTAATATTTTTAGCTAGCGATATACAATTTTTTATTTCTACCACTATTTCCCTATTCCCAATGTATGAACTTAGAATAACTATAAGGTAAGGATGAAACACAAATTGTACGCGCCTATAAATCAATCTGTTGATCCAAATTGTATCAAATTCTTTTCTAACATTAGAGAACTAAACCCCAGTATGCATTTTGTTATTATACTTATCAGTTATGTCGTTGGTCAACCTCACTAATTAATCTACTCTGCTGTGACCAACTCTGACGATAAACTGTTCAATTGTTCATTGATTATTGAATTCCTAACTTCTAAGAATTTATCAGTTGTCATCTCAATTATTCTTTTCACTATTTTGCTTAGTTAAAAGAGGATGTTTATCAGCCTAAAGCTAGATGCTACCGTAGGATTCTTATTTGGTTTCGCTATCACTGCCATTTTCGCTTTCTTCGGCAATTTTGAAAAATGACCCAATCGAAAAATTGCATGCACAATATTGTTTGGCGTAACTAGAGCTTTACGAGTAAGGTTTTTAAAATTATATCAGCAATTCCATCATGACCTGACTTCTTTTTACTACATTCGTCTTAAATACTTTAATAATTTTAGTAGAAGGAACATAACCAATTTCATCAGATGTTATTTTTGTTTTAATTTGCTTGCGGTTCTAGATACTTATCTATTGTGATCTTACGAATCAAGATTTTAATTTGAAGTCCATAATAGATTTTCTGTAACAATTGGTGGCATTTCTACATTATTTCCACTGGAGGCTTTTGTTTGCTTCCAAAAAGAGCCATCGGAATGTTTGCATTTCATAAGTCT
>JAABKJ010007297.1:0-21086 GCA_011634705.1 Andricus grossulariae
AAAAAAGAGGGAGAAAAAGAGAAAAAGTCAACCAAAAACCAACCTCTCACTTTTTCCTTTCTCCGTCCTTTTTATACGACCAGGGAACCAACACGTTTCCGGGCCAATTTAGACCCACTCATCAGGGATCATTTATAGGTATAGTATATTTCGATAAATATTTTTTAATATTGGGTATTTTTAGTTACAAAATAATTTGATTATTAGAATTTAAATTAAGAGTGTAGTTGCATAGTAATGCGTCTAAAAAAATCTGCTCACCGCGCGGGAATATTCTTGTCGCGCGCTACGCGCGCGGCTCGGAGGTTTGGGTGCGCCTGGGGCGTGCGACTAATGGTTCTCGCGCTTCGCGCTGAAAAATATTTTAACCTCGCGCTGCGCGCTCGGTCCCTGTACTTCCCCCATATTTGTGCACAGACCTTTTAAAGTTGAAGGTCAAAGCATCGACAACTGTAATTTGGTGATTGTGAATTCTCTTTTGTTAAAGATTCTTCGGCTCTAACGAACACATTCTCATCACGAATCTCGTGCTTCGCACTCGATTTTGTCCAAATGTGAACTTTTCTATATTACGTTCGCCAGTATTATATCAAATCTATATTATATTTACTTCTGTACCTGAGCCTGGGATTGCTAATTCAGATATTGCAAAATAAAGTACAAATTTTATTTACCCTGAAAAATGTATCATTTTAATAATTTTATATTATTAAAATTCATAATATGCATTGGTATTGAAACAAATGTACTTGCATTATCTTGTTTTTATTATTAAGAAAGTGCGCATCCTATAAAAAAACAATTTTGTTATCAAACATTTTATTGCAACTTGTGTCATTTTCCCATATATTTAATTTGTTTATTTTTAATGTCAGTTTTCAAGATTTGAACCAAAAATACGCATCCGAGCGTAAAGTGGTTCAAAGAAAAATGTTATAAAAAAAGTTTTCAAAAAATTTGTAGATCATTTTTGGTTGAACAACTTTTGTCTATTAATTTTTTCGTCCCTTGTGTGGTTTTCAAAAATTTAATTATTACATTTTTTCAAATTTTCTTTAGAAAAATTATTTGTGACAAATTTTTATAGTTCCTTTTTGTGTGAGCAACTTTTGTCTATTCATTTCTTTCATAGCTTGTGTCATTTTTCTAAAAATGTAATTCTTTAATTTTTTTTAATTTAATTTTTCAAGATGAAAACAAAACATGTGCATCGTGTCAAAAAGTGATTGCTAACAAATTTGTAAATATTTTTTGATTGCACCATTTTTTCTATTCATCTTTTTAAGTACCTTGCGTCGTTTTTCCAAAACTTTAATTTTTCTATTTTTAATGCTATATTTTACGAATAAAACAAAAAGTTGGAAGAGCTGTTATGACAATATTGTAGGGTGTTTGAAAAGCAACGTTTTTCTACTCTTGACTTTTCTTTATATCGTGCGTTTTTTGGCTTAAAATGTTCATTTTCGTTTATTTTTTGGAATTTTTGAAATGCCAAGACTCCGGTCATTTTGTTTATCAGAAAAAGTCATTAGAATAAATTTTCCGCCTTTTTGCGTACTACTAATAACCATACATCGAATTTTCAAATCCTGAAAAAAGTAACCGCTAATTTTGATGTATAATATAAATTGAAGATCTTTACCATATACATATTTGTTCATAATTATGTACTCATTCTCATGTGTGTTTTCCAGCGATTGATCCATGTCTGTCTATCTTTTATCTAATCTTTTTTTCTATAAATAGATAGTAAAATGAGCCCAAGAAGAAAGAATTACAATGAAAGTTCGGTTTCATAGTACATTAGATCTCTAATTCGAGATTACAGCTGCGAATCATTGTATTGCTGGGAGCCTAATTGAATTGATTTGAAATTTGTCTGTGACTAATCGAGCGTGAAAGGCCTTTACCTTTTTGTAATGCACGTAATTTGATGGTTATGATAAATAGGTAAGGATGATAAATTGATATTATTATAAAAATTGTATTTAATTGGCTTTAAGATATTTTAGTGTTTTTTTTAATAAACAGTTCGTCACATAAATGATTTAGGCCTAATTATATTTAAATATAATACTAAAAATTTTCTATTTTTATTTATCTTTTTGCAATGCAGTCCAATTTGGAAAATTGCATTAGTTTCCATATAAATCAACAAATTCAGACTTTCGGAAATTGGTTACTATTGCTACACTTACCCTTCAAGAGGAAAGAAAATTTTTAATTTCTATTCATATAGTTATAAGTCAATAATCCAAAAATCGATTAACCGTAACTTTTATTTATTTTTATTATTTTTATTTATTGTTGGTATTATAGAAAAAAAAATTAAATAGGGACGATAAAAGAACTGTATATATTCTCTAGTCTATAATTTATTTAAAATATATTTATCACTCAAAACTATTATCTTATTATGCACCTAATTGCATTAACCATACTTAAAATACTTGACAAATTATTGTAATTACGAAGTATTCTAGCATTTCACATATAAGAAGGAAAAAAGAAATGAGGACTGAGTAGAAAACATTCAGCAGTAGTAAATTCCGTCATTGTCAGACAGTCATTTGTCAACTGTCTGACGGCCGAAAAGTAGTCTAGGGAATTACTCATTCACCGACAACGAAGAATACTAATAATTGTTATCTCTGCTTATACCTTGTATTATTATAATTTTTTCAGTTGTATATTCATTCATTCATTTAGTTTTAGATGTTTATTTATTTATTTGAGCAAATTCATTAAAATAATTTTGAAACTTTTCAACTCTTATCTGTTTTTTCAAGAATAGAAATGTTTCATTATAAAAGAAATTTATGAAAGTAAAATAAAAGATAATAATCAAACTGTACAAGAAGCTGTTTGTAGGTCTCATTGTCTTATTAATCGAGACTCATCATCTTCTCTCCAGAATATAAAGCAAACGTCATATATACTGTTATAAACTACTGGCGATGAATCAGACTGAAGTGTCACTAGGTTACTAGAATTTCTACCTATAAGTTGTATGCATTTTTTTCTTAGCTTCAGATACGACTACTTGTATTATAGTGATAAGTTTGATAAATTTATGCTTTGTCACACATTTTAAGATATTTTTGTATTTCAAACATATGTATTATGTATGATACGCCTGTTCACTAACACAATATCATTTTATTAGCATGGTGAACATGGTGTATTAGTAGAATACATGTCTGAACGACTTGGTCTCTAGAACCCAGAAGCAGGTTTTGAAACAATCGTCCAACCGCTAACATCCCGTTGAGTTTTCATGTCTTTTACTAGATTTTACTGCATACTTGCAACTAATTGGTGTCATGGGCCTAATTAGCAAACACCAACTAATTCATTTCAGCAGATTCAAAGAAGCTTTCATCTTCAGATATCCTCACAACGTCTCTTATTCCTGTTATGTTCTCTCTACTTTAGAGTCGCATCTTACGGCTAAAAGCACTTTCGATCGTCTATCTCGTCCGGAGAAACCTCTGAGAACAAGATTCTGATTCCCAATCGAATTTGCTTTTCCACTTATTTTCCGTTCTGCTATTTTAAATTACTTTTACTTTTTGAACCAAAGTCCTAGAATATCATTCTCGGTAATTGAATTTTATACCCAAAAATTTCACAGAGAGTGTTAGATTGTTCCCAGAATTTGATAGAGTATCGGGTAGGTAAAATCCCAAGCCTCTTTTCCCCCAATTGTTCCATACACAACTTTAATTAGTAGATAGTATAATACAAGATAATCAAACGTTCCTCGATTTTAAATTGTCAAAAGGTGTAAGGATTTTCTGCTATAGACAGTAAAATCATAACGTTCTCCAGAAAGTCCAGTACCATACTTAGATAACTTGGTATTTCAAAGTTGTAGGAATGCTTATGAGGTAATTATAGGTGGTAAACTAGAATTTCTGATTGAAATGAAGTTCTGCTTGATGAATAAACTATGTTACAAAGTTGCCTTAGGCACTGGTTGATTTCGCCGGTCAGAGGTCTTGATCCCTTCGTCTCACTGGGATCGGAATCACGAAAAGAGCCAACAACTCTTCTTAGTCGACCCAGTTGAAAATAGGTGACTGGCCCGGTTTCCAGCAGCCTCTTGCGTCGATCATTTCCTGACGAATTTCGAAAGGGATCGACACTTGCGCCCCCGGCAACCCATTGGTCAATTAAATTCCAGAATCTTTATATAATTAAGCTCTACTCGCAAAACGACGCGATGCTATCCTCCAAACTGCGGTCAGCCTAAAGCAAAGAATCTGAAATCGCTGTCGAACCGCTATGCTACACGGGAGGACTCTCCATGATGCTACTGTAATGATCGGTTTGGACCCGTCGCGCCGATCGCTCATGAAAATTGCACCAATTCGAACCTCCCCGATGCTGACAATATTAATTAGCTTCTGTCGATTATGCCCCAACCTACAAATCAACCACCTAACCTACAAATCGGTATTTTTCCGGCATCCTGTCGTAACTGTATCTTACATTATACTTTTGTTTCTCTATATACTCGTATGTCATCTAGTAACTGGAAAATTATTGGTTCTTGAAGACTTAGGGTGACGTGATTTCATGTTTTGTATTTTGTCCTTGAAATTGTTATGAATTTGATAAAGGATATTAGGAATAGAATATGAAAGAAAGGAATTGGTGATCAATTCAGTATATTTAGCTAGTTTCCGATGATTTTCATCACAGTTTTATTGCAAACAATGTATTGATACGTTGTCTCTAAAAGTTTATAAAAGACTGTTAGGAAATAGGGAAAATAATAGTTACTTATTCCGACGTACTAAGAAAAAACTCACGTAACAATCTTTGGGATTATAGTTTATTTTCCTATGCCTAACATTGGGAGAGTCTATCTTAACGACAATGGCACGCAAGGTTTTCTTTGGAGGGCAGTATTGTAAACGGGTTTGGGTCATGAA
The DNA here is from genome assembly GCA_011634705.1 of Andricus grossulariae. Taxonomy (NCBI): domain Eukaryota; kingdom Metazoa; phylum Arthropoda; class Insecta; order Hymenoptera; family Cynipidae; genus Andricus; species Andricus grossulariae. The sequence goes on from JAABKJ010007297.1 coordinate 4,941, forward strand.
TTACACTCATCTGCGAATTTACAATTTTTATATAAAATATCAAGATTTATCATGGAATACAAAAGTACAATTGACAGAAAATGCTGGCAAACATTCTCGAAATGTTTTTGGTGGAAATTACTGTAAAATTTACTTTTAAGACTTGAAATTTCTGAAGCTAAAAATATCAAACCATTTGCAATCTTCATATAAAGCTTCACTAAAACCTTACTGTAAAACTTCTTCTCAATTATGTATATCATTTCTTGCTATGATTGACATAAATATATATATACTATTTTTTAATTTCAGGTTTGAAAATGTCGCACAATTTTTCTTCAAAAATGTTTTTTTCTCCTCGAATTTCAATGATAGATCTTTTTAATTTGCCATATGTGAGAAGACTTACTTTATTCAGAATAACTCCTAAAGAAGGCGACTTTTAAATGAAAAAGAATACAAGAATAGATAATAATAATATAAGGGGGTGACCGGTTAGAACTTTGATGTAAAAGTTTATTAATAAGTTCCGTAAATTAAGATTGCTTTATCGGAATGCTAGGCGAATAATTGATAATTTAAGAAAACCCTTTTAAATACAAGTGAGTATGATCAATTTGAGCGAATTTCATCGAGTTAGAGAAATTTTAACTTAAAAAAATAAGTTCAAGATAATTCGTACAAAGTCAAGAGAATTGGTCACATCAGAAAAAATACATTGGATTCAAACGGTGTACCCAATTTAACGCAACTGAACGAATTAAAAAAGAATTGAATAAAATAGCACTGAATTCAACTTGCTTCATGTAAATTCAACTTATCTCGACACATCAATTAAAACAAATGCAAAAGAACTAAAGACTAATATAAATAAATTCATTGATTCAATAAATTTGGACAGACTTGAGAAAAATTTATCTGAACTAAGCAGTTTTCCATAATTAAATTGAAGTTAATTTCACGGAATTCAAAAACATTCAAATGAAATTCAAGTTCATTCCAGAATATCCATTGGAAAACAATATATTATCCAATTCGCTTAAGTTCCTATTACACTTTCTTGAATTTCTTGAAATTTGAATTCTTTTGCACTAATTTTAATTTAATTCATCTGAATTTGGCCTAATTCATCTAAATTTCACCTAATTTCATTGAATTAAAGTCGGTTCTGAAGAACTCAAGGAAAATGAAGAGAGGAATTTGAGAAAATTTATCAGAATTCAAGATTTCAGATGAATCTAAGGAACTCAGACATATTCAAAAGCAAATAAAGGATTTCGAGAATAGTATACTAAATTTTTTAATGAAAAATAAATAGCTTTATTCATTTTCATACAATACATGTAACCTATTATCCGATATATATAGTTTTTTGCTCAAAATGTCATGACAGGCAATAGAAATAAAAGGAAGTTATTACAACAATTTATCCATACAATCTTTTTAACTAAAGAGACAGGAAGAATATAAAATTATTTTAAAATCGTCAGTGTTTATAATTATTGTATTTAGTACTTGTTATGATATTTAAGAACATGTTAGGCCGCTGTAAAAATTCGCAAACGACGTAGTAAAGAATTGTTACCATTAGTTAATATCCCAATAGGGCAGTATTTTATTGCTAGTTTATACTCCACAGATTCTGTTCTAGATTCATCCTTGCATCCATGAACAAACAATTTCCCACATTATAAATCCCCGTAGCAAACCTACTTTGCATTTTCGGAACAGTTGTCGGAAGTGTCTGATAAATAAGTAGAAGGTCAACAAATAAGTTGACCCTAGAGGAAAATTATGATTCTAACCAAAGAGCTCCTCTGGAAGTAATCCTCGGCAAGTAGGTAATTGTGGGAATGATTTCTCGGATGACAATGGATGACTGAAATGATGGTCCTAATGAATAGGTAAGGTGTTAGATGAAGGCTCTGAAGATTTTCCTCCCCCGGTGATCAGTGATCATCACTGGTCATCATAAAAATTCTTTCCCACCTCATATGATCGCAATTGTAATTTCCCCCCTTTCTTTGGCGCTTGGTAATGGGTCCCGAAGTAGGTCTTCGCTCTTGTCTGCAGTGAAGAGAGACCATCAGCGGTTGGCCTGGGTCGATCTTTTCTGCCTCCTTCTTTCACTTGTTCATCCCCAACTCCTGGAGTCTTCCGTTGTTGGTGGTCTTTTTTATCTTGCCAAAATAACCAAGTGTGGGAAATAAGGGGTCTCTCTGGAGTCGTTGATGGCTTGAGGGAGAGAGAGGGGTTTGGGGGTCACTGGAAGGGAAAGAAGGTGCGAGTGGGGATGCCTACAAACTCATCGGGACCTGCGAGCACGTGAAATCCCCTCGTATCGCCTCTCTTGGTATAAAAGCAAAGCATGGTCTTTTAGATGCAACACACAAGTCAACCGTTCGCATTTGGTGTCCGTCGACGCATCTGAGCGACACGAGAGGAAATCTCGAGAGTGAGAGCAAAGGAAACCCTTTTCCTCGGTTTCCGGTCAACACGTGACTGCAAAACGCGGGAACACGTGTCTGCTTTCTACGACGGCAGATCGTAGAATAGACTTGTAACAACAAATCAAATCAAAATGTTTGACAGATTATCGATTCTTTTTATCCTGGCGGTGGCGTCGACCTCAGCACTTCCGACCAGTGACAAAAATGCAGGCGAGAACGACCTCATGGCGACGATCTACTCGGATTGTTTGAAAAAGGACTCCATGAGTTGCATCAAGTACAAAGTTTTTTCATTCGTGGACAAAATGCTCACGGATAAGGAAGACATCACTCTGAGTGAGGGCATCACTGTTGTCAAGACTGGAACTACTGAAGAGGGTGCACCAAGGTTAGTTTTAACTAAATACCATTTGATCTTATCTACATAAAAGTGTTTTGCTTTCAGTTTATTCTTTTTTTTAACGGGTTTATTATTGAATATCTTTTATTGAATTTTTCTCCTTTTTAGGTCCATTGACAACTCAGATGTGGACACTTTGTTGTTCGACCGACTGGGGCGGTTCTTGAGGACCCACTCTGTGAAAGTTGATCTTAAGGGAAGCGACATCCTTGGAGCCATCGAATCTGCTGGAAGAAGTTTTGAGGATATTAGTGATAGCGTTGATGAAGGCAGAGGCAAAAAGAGTAAGTATTCATATGATTAAGTGCATTTAAAAAAGTACAATGAACACACTTTTTTATTTTAAAGAATGGAAATTTTTACTTCATGAATGTTTAGCTATAAAAGTCAAGTTGCATATTTCAGTATGAAAGTTATGTCGTACATTATTCAACAGTATATATTATTATGAAGAGTTTGTTGAGGAGGCAGCGTGGCTCAGATGGTAGCGTGCTTGGGTGATATTACAGCAAAGTAACTAAAAATTATCACGCTCTCGTGGGTTCGAGTCCCAATTCAGGCAAACCAATTTTATGAAAAGGTGCACTTCTCTTTCATAGATGTTAATTGTCCATTATACTCAAACATCATAATTATAATATTAATTATTCTTTTATCCAATGTCGTCCTCTACCTTGAAAAATTGGAAAAACTGGATAAAATCAATATATATTTCCTAATTTTTTCGGTTCCCTGTAAATAACTAATTGAAAATTTATTTTTAAAAAAGATTTTTGTATCATGAAAAATTATTTTTTAAAGTAAAACTTTCGTTTGAAAATAAATTTTTTTAAATATGTATATCATAAATTTAGCAATGAAATTGTTGTCATATGCAGTGCCCATTCGTCCAGTTTTCCAACGAATAGCCTTCGCGGGACAGACAGATTCACCAATCAAGTTGCAAGATTTTCACTATTTTTCCTAAAAATCTGGACGAATAGCCACGAACATGTTTTCAAAACGTCTGTAAAGAATTTAAATGTACCAGACGAACGTATAGTATTTCATATAAAACAATTAACAAATTTACTGAACAGTCAACAATATTTTTTTATTTTTTGACGAAATAATAAAATAAAAGTGTAGTTACCTAATCTTAAAATAACAAAATTCATGCATTGAAAAAAAATAATATTTCATATTTATTTATATTCATATTTTCATATGATGTATGTAAATATATTCATATTTTTATCATTAATAAGGGACCAAAATAACGTCTGAATGATAATGGATAATTATTAAATATATAATGAATCTCTTTCAATTAGGGAAAGTAGTTGTATTGAAAATTAGAGAATTTTTCAAGTTAATCTCTAAACTAATTTATTCGATTTGCAAATTATGGACTGAATTTGATTGAAAATATTTACCAAAAAAAAACCTATCATAATAACATAATCAGTGCGCAATATCTGATGATTAATTAGTTACTATTCAAATTAATTCCTTGTTTGTCAGACAACTTTTTCTTAATTCTCATTCAAAACATTATTTTCACATTTTTGATTGTAAAATTATATTTATAAAGTTAAAATACCATTTAAAGCAAAAAAAAAGGTTAAAGTAAGAACGGAACCTGAATTTTTTCAATTACTGCTTTTTGAAATTTTCTAGTCGTAAAAAATTACGTTGATAATACTACGAAAAAATTCATAACCTCTTGAAAGAAGTTACGAATTCATGGTATCTTGTCAAAAGAATGTATAATTACTTGAATATTAAATTACCTAAAATGCTGAAGATTATTAAAATATTTGTAAAGATTTGTAATTTTGTTTTAAAACTATTGTGCTTAATGAATCATTAACATTCAGTTATGCCTAAAGGGATTAAAAAATAATTCATAAAGGGAAAACAATTTTTTTGTGAGATTACTTTAGTTCTTGAAATAAAAATGTATACTATCAATAGTTTTTTCATTTAAAATTAATAAGATTGTCTTATTACTTTCAACTTAACTTTAAAAGTTTTTTAATAATTCCAGTACCAGAATGTGTTATCCACTATTCATATTATTCGTAACTTATAATGGAGATCAAATAGTATGGAATATTCATACATGCTTATCAACATTGCATTTTTCACTAAGTAAATAATAATAATACATATGATTACTCAACAATTTTTTATCTACTAGAAGTTTAAGAACATTTTATCGATACACTTGAACTATAAAGTTATCTAATGTGATTTTTAATCCGGGTATTCTTGTTTTATATCATTGTCAGGTGCAGTTTCTGAACAAGTATCAATCTTAACCCATTGAATTGAAATGTATCATTTCCAATCAATTAGTTTCATGTATTCCATTAAAGTTTAATTTTCCATTTGAAATGCTTGCCTCAATGTAATCAACGCTTCACTAACTGCTTCACTTGACTCCAATTAATATATCAACCAACCGAAAATAATTTAAAACCTTATTTCTGATTGCTTACTAATTAATTTTACAATTGAATTATTGAAAATGTAACTGCAAATTTACATTCTCATTAATTTTACTTTATCTAAGACTCTTTGATTATAATTTATAGCAAGCTCTGACTATCGATTTAACGGTAAACATTTGACTTAATCGAACAGAATGTCTTGAAATCGGCTTGGTTTTGCAAATTTCCATTCGTAATAGTCATAAGTTCTCTCTCACGTATTCACCAAAACAAACTTACGAAAAGGAATTAAGGTCAAAATCGTCCCATATGAATAAAGACTAGTCCATTATTACGCTCCTTTTATGTTGATTTCACGGAATCGCCCCGGGACTCGGACTACATTTCCTGAATTAATTACTCTCAATTGAATTCCGAGTACTAACGAATCATTGTATTCAAAGTACTATCCTTTGAAAAGAAACTCAAACAATCAAATTGTACACACTCGACTGCAAACTGATTTGTCTACCTGCATATTGCTTTGTCACGTAAGAAACGCCACACATGTATATAGGATGCTTAGCATTCGTGGTCACGATAAATAGCAGCTGCGACAGAGACGATAAAGACGATCTCACTTGCAGACGTTGACCCACTGAAGAACGGGTTCCACTTCCCCTTGAACTTCTCGTATGAGAAACATAAGATCGCCAAGAGTGTAAAGAGAAAGATATAAAATGAGAGAGATATAAATTGAGAGAGATCGAATAATAATGCGAGAGAGGTAATGCGAAGCGGAGAAAGACAGATAAAAAAAAGGAAGAGGGACAATCTCGCCATGCGAGATTTTTGACACACTTTCCTTCCTGGTCGGCTAGGAACTTCTTCTTGACCTTCGCCTATTCCACTTCAGATATTTCAGATTAATAGCCTCGAGAATAATTCTAGAATATTCCATTAATCGATTACATCCATCGTGCTTTGTCGTTTCTTACCTTCTTTCTGCTCCATTGAATTCATACCGCAATCTCCTGCAAATTAGCTTAAAACCAATCAGTTACAATACGACTGAAATATTATAAGAATAATAGATTTAGAGATGTTCGTTCCAACGCTTGTAGAATCCAGCTCAAACTAAGAATATGTCAATTGATGGATGAAATTTTATTGTTGCACTTTCGAAATCGAATGCATATTTTGACTAGATTTATTCAGTGTCGTCTGATTTTATCTGTAGTATCTGCTTTCGTAAATTGAAAATTGAATTGGGATAAAGATATCAAAGTGTTAATTAATTTTAATAATGTTTTTCATTTGATTGAACATTCAGTTTGCGACATGTGAACTTCATGCATCGGATATTATGTCAGTCATTTATTATCGTGTTTGCTCGACTTGCAATGCGTATTACACATGGCTAGCCTTGTGTGGCACGTTTATCATGCTTGAAATGTCTGCGGAGCCTAATTTTATACTTCACTACGATATAAATATGGATTGCCATATATGAAACTGCATTTCCTGATACTCTTCATTAAAAGGATAAAGTTTGAGAGTATTATTAGCTCCAGATATCCAGCCACCTGAAACATTTTATGTCTTTTAATCAGTGTTTTGCAAATTGTATTATATTCACAAATATTACTGATAATATAAAGGATTTGCTCAAAATTATTCATTGTGCTTTAACAAACCGACCATATTTCAAAAGAAAAATTAAGTATTGTTTCTTTTTTCAGAAAAGGCCCAAAAAATTTTGGGACCAATCATAATGGCGGTGGCTCTTAAGGCAGCAGCTCTATTACCCCTGGCCTTAGGTGCAATTGCTCTGATTGCTGGAAAGGCTCTCTTAATAGGCAAAATCGCCTTAGTTATCTCATCCATAATTGGACTTAAAAAATTGCTTGCATCTAAGGAGAAGCATGTGACATATGAAGTAGTTGCACATCCACACCATGGAGCCAGCAGTCACGTGAGCCACGACGATGGTGGTCATGGAGGATTCTCGAGTGGAGGTGGTGGTGCAGATTTCGGAGGCTATCCAGGAGGTGGCGGGGGTGGTGGTAGTGGTGGATCCAGCAGTGGTCACGGATGGGCCAGAAGTTTGCCCCAAGACGTTCACGAAATCGCCTACAGTGCCCACAAACCATCGCAAAAACCTTGAACCTTGAAATAGAAAGTTTTCAACATTCTTCTTCCTTCTTCCATTCTCCTTTCTTTCTTTCTCATGTTGAACCTCTTGCTCAGTTTCTCTCCTGACCTTCTTCCTTCTCAACTTTCTACGATCTTCCGCGGGACTTTCTACTTCTCGATCTTTCTTAGCTCTGGATTTTTCGTACTTCTTGATCTTTCCTACTTTCCTACTTTTGGATATTTCCTGTTTCTCGATCTTTCTTATTTTCCTATTTCCTATTTTTCTTGTCTTACTTCTAAATCTTCATGTATCGTACCTCTCGAAACTTTGCTGTCCCTTTCTCCAACTTTTCTTCTTTCGTCGCGTGGGTCAGGAACCCTCGCCCTACTTCTTACTCGAAACCTACCTCTGTCTGTATGTCTGCTATTCCATAAATAGTCTACATTCTACAGCGAATCGACAAGGAAGCCAGTACCCGCGAAATACTCCTTATACCATTAGCTACTTCGTTAATCATTACTTTATTTAAGTCGTATTGATAATTATTTATTATTTGTTGTATGCTCGCATTCCATGTGTTGATGGTTGTATTGACCAATGTTGTTTTTTAAAATAAGGAATGCCGAACGGCGTGTACGTCTTGTCCCAAAGAAATATACCTGAGTTGTAATATACATTTTTCAGGTATTTTTTTGTTGCACTTATGGACACTTTGTATTATTAACCAACAACCTATTCAGTTAAGAAATCGTCGATTCTGTTGTACATTTTCTCAAATTGTGTTGTTTCGGAAAATAAAAGAATGTAATTGTTGCATCATATTTAATTACCTAGTTTTACTATTTTCTGTTACTATCTGATACAATATTGTAATGATCGAAATGCACACCTAATGCAAAAATAACAATTCTTATTTTAAAAAACGCAGTGGGAACGGGATTTGAAACAATTATTTAAGTTTAAGTGTGTTCTTAAAAAATAATTAAATATAGAGATGATATAAATGCTAAAATTTTGAGTGAGCTGGTAAGGGGGAGGGGGTGTGCAACATTTACACCACTTAATTGAAATTCTCCCGAACTTGTAGTTCATCAATAATTTGACAAAAGAATTCAGGATAAAAAATGCAATCATTGATAATTTTTTGTTATAATGCATTATAGTAATTGATTAAGGGCTCTTGAGTTTATCTAGTGCAATAATTTTTAATCATAATAATAAAAATGATATGATTGTATCAACTTATATTTAAAATTGAAAAATCTTCCCAGAAGGACTTTTATTACTAACATTTATTGCAAATGATAGCTCAATTTTAGTTGCAAATTATTAAACAATACGCACAACTAACAATAATTAATATGATTACTTTTTACCTTCCATTTAAAAAAAATACTTTTTGTCTTTAAAGGTTCTTTTTTCGCAAAATCCAAGCACTGGATTGTTAAGAACAGTTGCATAGATAATAAATTACGTATATATGGAAACTATGAAATATTCAATTTATAAATTCCAAATTTATTAACTTCAATTATATACAAATTCTAAAGATTTTCAATTTTATTGATTCCAAACATAAAATCCTTTAATTGGATGTATTCTCAATTATTTTTATTATTTAAGGCGACAGTGTGGACTGTAGCATATAAACTATATTTTCTCTCTCGTTAATATTTTCTGTTTCTTAACAATTCTTTCTACGAAGAAAAAATTGCCCCACAACAAAGTTGATTTAAAATCACTGTTTAAATAAAGAATTTAAACTAAAAATTATATCTGTTAACACAAATTGCAATATGAAAGATGTTTCATTTCTTTGTTCGATGTGTAAATTTGAAGAAATTTCTACATTTTAAAGAAATAACGTTTGCTGTTGTTAACGAAAATTCTTTAACAAGAAATAAATTCTGATGATTTCAAAAAAATTGTACCTCTTTTCATGTGAGCAATTGACTAGATAGAACATTTATTTCAAGGTTTGAAGAAGAATGAGATAATGTAAAATAACATACAATGCCCTCTGCGAAAAGTGGCGCTATCTGTAGCCGCTTTTTTCCATTTTTAGTGACATGAAATATAACTTCTTCCGACATATTCCGATATTTAAAAATCCTCCTTATGATTTTGGTAATCATTAAAAAAATAGTACAATTTGAGAATTTCAAGTCATATCAAAATATTAATAGAAAGATGAGCTTTTATTATCAAACTTTAATTTATCCTTCTCCGAAACGTATTCCATAGTCTTACAGTGATAATTCAAATTGTTTCAACAATAAGTTAAAGAAATAATTCGCATCAATCCTAGAAGTATTTTAGAAATCGTTTTCACAAGGTCGCAACAACTTGGAAATAGATCAGCGACCAATAAAGAAGAAAGCACGCAGTACAAGATTCCAAGCGGACTTCAGCCCACGCATTGAAGTCTCCGGTCGAGCGCATACTTCGTCTAAAGAAGCATCGAGTTCTTCTTAACACTGAATAAAAAATGTAGTCTCCAAACCTCCTGAAAGCAGTTGCTCCACTTATAAAAATTTGACGCACTTGCAGTACATGATTATACCGTTTACCGTTACGCAATCGACCTACCTCACCTTGCCATTCGTGCGATTTTTATAAAGCAGATATAACTCTTCTTGCAATCTTACGGCAATGAACCAAGAATGAACTAAAACGTCACTTTACTCCTCATAAATTCTTTATTCTTTTTTTTTATTTTGTGACAGAATCATCACAACACAAGAGTTTTAACTTTGAAATCACTATGCCGGAAAACAATTTCCTTTTCCTAATTTCAGTTTTCATTATGAAAGGATGTAATCACAAGGCATATCGCGGAAATGAATAATTAGATCAAAATAAAGACGATTTTTCTAAGTAGCATGTGAAATAGAGCTTATGCTAAAAGCGCAGTTGTACTGAAACATCAGTGCCTATTGTACTAAAACTATTATAAGTTAGAAATGTTCTATTAAGCATGCATTAAAGATAATTCAAATTTGAAATTAGTTTTAAATGCGCAATTCTAAAACAGTTTAATTTTTGTGGCCTAAAAATTAAAGTTTTTTTTCTTTAAAAACCTAAAAGCGAAAATATTTTGTTTGAAATTTCCTAATTTCGCGAGGTTTACAATTTCACAATGTTGTAGTTTGAGATCAAAATATTCAAAATTTCAGGGCGATTTTACTTTTAAATCTAAATACATGTTTGGGAATTTTAAACTCAAATATTCTAAATTGATTGGTTTCAATTTTGGTCAGTTTGAAATGTAATAATTTTAGATTAATATATTCTAATTTGTTTGGTTCAAATTTTAAACGTACAATATGAAACGTTCACAATGATGAAAAATAAGAAAACAATTTATCAAATTTAAGCCTTTAAACTGAGAAGATTTTGGAATCAGGCATTAAAACTTAAATTATTTTTTAGTGCAAAATACTAAAAAATATTGAAAAATTCGAGCTCTAATTTAAAAAAATAAATTTCGAATTGGAAGGCATAAAGTTATGCAGTTTCAAAAATTAAAATTATAGCATTCTTCTTTTGTACGCTTTTTTTAATTTTTAATTTCAAACGTAATATCTTGAGAGTGTTCGATTTTTAGTTCAAGATTTTAAGAAATATACAATTCAAAAGTTAACAATATTTGATTCAAAGTTTTCAGGAACACATAATAATTCTAAATGAATTATTAAAAATTAATCGATTTTAAATTTTAAATTTTTAAATTGTACACTCAGAGACTTTTTGTTAGAATGAATGAGAATTTAGTATAATATCGTTCCAAAATAGGGAAAACAGGGATTGTGTATCGAAAATTAATATAGTGGTTCTCAGCCGGCAAAATTAATATTTTTGTTTGAACAAATGGAAAGGTTAAAGTTAATGCATTAACTCTAATAAAACTTGCGAGAATTTGAAATTCACTATATGAAATTTGACAAGCAAAGTTAAAACGATAGTAATACATTTTATTTGACAGAGTAGAAACATCTTTTGAAGTTGCCATACAAAGCATATGAGAATCTCAAACAACTATATGAAAAATAACTCACTTCTATACTAAAAGATTTAACCTTCAGTGGGAGGAACTAAATACATAAATTAAATACAATTAAATACGGAAACACGCGTAGAATTATTATTTTCATTATCATATATACTTAATCTATTCACTACATACATAATCGCACGATTAATCGCTATGAAAAATCGGAATCCCTGGCAGTATGACAAATATCTGGGCCCTGTTTCATGAGTGATTTGTTGCTTCAGACATTTTGTCAATAGATAGGTTAAACATCATATCACATTCAGTGATTAAATTGATTTTTTATAAAATACATTTTTTTAAAGTAACTGATTATATTCTTGTATGAATAACATTATCTAATTTGATATCCCAGTATAATGAACTTGAGTGTATTTAGATGTCATATTTTATAAATTGTACTCGTTGAATTAAGTCTTATTACTTTAGTGTATAAATTTCGTGAAAAAGAATTCCTAATGTTTTAAATCCAATAGTAAATGAATGAATTGAAAATAGAAAGAGTTAACTTTAGGTGTACCATCCGTCCTGGTTTTTCGGGACATGCCCTCTTTTTTCGAGGTCTGTCATGGTGTCCTGGTTTTTTCTTGAAAATAGGCAAAATGTCCTGGTTTTTTACGAAACCAAGATTTTTGACAGCAAAGCTAAATATTACCGATTGAGTACTTTGTACAGCTGTACAGTGCTTCGGTGTACATGTATTTATTATAAATACAATAATTTATAAGTTTAATAAAAAAAATTATATAACATATGTCAAAACGTGGAATTTGACCGAATTGGATTTGGACCGAGCGCGGCCGGGGTGTTCCATGCGTTCCATGTTCGGTTCTGCACAATCGGACTCGATCGGAAAACGGCGGTACACTCGAGGAGCATTCTCAAACGCGAAACTATATGAAAAGTCAAGAATAATGATTTCATAGTTTTCTATGCGTCTCAGGTTTCTGTCCACTTCATATTGATAATATCAATTTCTAAAATACGTTTTCGAGATTATGATATTCACACTAATAATTGTAATAAAACCTCGGTTTTCTCTCTTTTGGAAAGATATACTAAATTCTAATTCATTTTTTTTTTTTCATTTATTCTAACAAAAGGCCTCTCAGTGTAAAGATAATCTCAACTATTTAAAAAGTACAAAGATTTCTATTAAAAGCCGTTTCGTCAGAAAAAAGTTTAATTTCTGATGTAGTAATAGAAATGAGCAATGCGCTATAATGGCGTAATAGACGGCAATACGATGACACGCATTGCCATTGGAGGGAGGAAGAAAGACAATCTCCGAGCCATCCTCCATCGCCCTGGCTCCAATGTGCCTCACCGTCCTCCTTTCTGGCATGTCTGACGTAATGTCCTGTCAATATAATAATCGATTCCTAACAGATAATTATTGTTTTGTAGTGCAGCAAACATTGCTTACACACGCAGTTTCTCACTTTTATTTTAGTGCAAAGTAGTGAAAGTTTCGTTGTCATGATTTGTCCTCAAGTGTAGTAGTTATTTTAAAAGTTGTATATTATTTTGTCGTTGATTTGCGACTACTGGAATTTTTGAAAATTAATATAATAGCCTGTATACACAGGGCAACCTAACCTCAAATTTTGAACATTATAATTTTTTCCGTGAAACTTAACAGTTGCAGATCGACAATAACATAATATAGAACTATCAAAGTAACTACTACACTTGAGAAAAATCATGACAGCGTAATTTTACCTGCATTGCGCTAAAATCAATATTTCTGTGAAATGGCCTAAGTAAGCAATGTTCGCTGCACTACAAAACGATACTTTCCTGTTAAGAATTGATTATACCGACGGGACATGACGTCAAACTAAAATGCCTAATTAAGGGGATGTCATACATGGTTCACGTGAGTAGATTCCTACCATACCGACATTTTTTCGCGCAACTTCTGTTCACTCAAAATGAGGTATGGATTACAAATTTAGAAAATTCGGAGCATTGCCGCCATACTGCGGCGGTAGTTCCATGCATAAAATAGTAGTGCCCATCCAGTGCATACGAGATGATGTGAAGTTAGCAACAATCGTCCCAACTTTTTTTTCCAACATTTGACTTCTCTCCAAGGAGCTGCACAGTGGGTTATTTTGCAAAATTCACTTTCAAAACCTAATACTTCTCGAACCAATTGATTAAAATGGATGTTCCTTGAACGGGGTAATAGTATTTTGTGCTACAAGTGCCAAAATATATGGGAAATAAATTAAGTACCGGAAATTTTAAGTATCCTAAAATTCCCAAAATTTTCATTCGGTAATTCTTGGTAAGTTATGGTATTTTATCAGTCATTTTATGGTAACTTATCACTTCGAGTTGTCCAATCACTATTCACTTATAGCTAAATATACCAGCCGGCGAAAAAGTATGGATGACCTTGAACCTCATTTTCAAGGTCATTTTGAAGTCATCTTTTTTTTTAAATGGGAACCACTATTTTTGGTGCCAGAATTGAAAAGAGCGGGGAATTTTACGTTCGGGTATGTATTTAGGTCAAGGGTTAACGTGAGCTCTACAGGTCAAATAAAGCTCAAAGCACGCTGTCATAGGACCTCGTAGGAATCTCGCAGAATTAGTGAAATAAATTAAACAAGTTCATACCTCAAAATAACCTTGAAAATGAGGTTCAAGGTAAAATATAAGGTCACCGTTGGATTCCTCGTTGAAAGTTACCTAGGGTATGACCTTTGTTTTCTTTTATTTTTAACAAACCACAGAGATTTCTAAGAGTTTCCATACTTTTTCGCCACCCGGTGTGTGTGCGTGCACGTGTGTGTGTGTATAGTGTGATTAACCGCAGTTCTGCTGGGAGCCGGTCTCATTTTTAGATGGCAGCTGCTCCCAGTAGAACCCAGTGGTGGTTGTTTAATCCTTTTTTTTAATTATATAATTAAAAACTAAAGGTTAACAACCACCGCAGGGTCCCACTGGGAGCAACTGGCATCTAAAAAATGACATCGGCTCCCAGTAGGACCGCGGTAAATCCCATTCATGGCCACGTCTCACAACTGTGAGAAGCTGGTTATTATACCTGTATATATAATATACTGGATACATGATTCAGTAAAACGATCTGTGCCTATACTTGAAAGCGCCGAAGCAGCTATTTTTTAGGACGGTCATGTAAAATTTAGTTTATTGCAGGCGCAGATCGAGAGAAGGGCTTTAGGGGGATGGGGGGGGATTCAATATTTCCTCTTCCCCTCCACTCTCAAGGGGGAGGTTAATAATAATTTTGAAGTTATTTCTTCTCCTTGAATATTCATTATAAATTATATAATTATATTATTCATGAATGTTATAAACATAATTAACAAATGTTTGAATAGAAACCATGATTTTATATGTACAAGCTATGTCTTATGTGTCATGGTATAATCATTAATCAACAAGTATAAAATATTCATAAAATTTTCGAAGTGAAGCACAAACTATAAAAAGATTATTTTTAAACAGCAAAATTTATGCGTCTATTTCCACTCATTCTGATATTCATATTTTCGGTTCAAATCCGGGCTGGGGCAGACTTTTTCTTGTTCTTAAAAAATTATTTGTCTGAAGTAATCGTTTTAACAAATCAAAATTTGTATTGATTATCAATGCACCGTATAATTGACAATGCTCTAAATTGAAGAATAAATCAACAAATTTATAAATTTTTAAAATTATATCGTTTCACGTAATTTTAAGTTAGGAACATTAAAAATTGAAAGATTACGATTTTTTTTAATTGAACACTTTTTAAATCAGAAGTTGAAGTATTTTAATGTTGAGTCGTTGTAAATGAATAATTTCTCAATTGTTATTTATACATTGAAGTTAGTTTTGAAATCTTTCAAACAATTCTTTCAAACCTATATTTTTTTTTACTAAAAAACCACTTTAAATTTTCCCAGGAACCTTGAAGAAAAAATTTATTATCTTGAAACCTTTCCATATCCTTAAAAAGCTACATAATTTTATTTCAAAATCTTCAAAAACATACATTTCATTTTACGTTTTTCGGAATCTTCAAAAATTTTCAATTATTGTTGAAAATTTTTCCAAACTTCTCAATATCTCTTAAACTTATTCCAATTTTTTCCAAATTTATAACTGTTCAATTCTTATTCCTTCATCAAATTTTGCTTTCATTTGAAAATATTCTTGAATATTTTGTTTAAATTAATTTTATAAAATAAAAATCATGAAGAATTTTTTCAATGAATATTAAGGCAATATTTATATTATCTTAAACCTTTCAAAATCCTTAAAAGCTTCAAAATTCTATTTAAAAACTTCTAAATATCTCCTCAACTTACTCGATTTTTTTCTGAATGAATACATTTTTATTTGATATCAACACATCAAAATTCAACATTTTTACTTACAAATAAAATTTTTTAATTAGAACAATAAAAATTAACATTGTAACGTTCAAAGTTTAAGTTTAGGCCTCCGAAATTTTAACGATTCAAGGCTTTCTATTTCAAACTATTCAGTTTAAGATTGTTCAGTTTTGAATGTCTCATTCATAATTGTTCATTTAAAATAAATAGTCAAACATTGCTGAATATTGAAAAATTTGTCTTTTTCCTAATTACAAATTTTCAAATTGAAGTCGCTAAAAATGATATATTTTATATTGAAACAACAGACAGTTTATGAAGTTTCAATCGGGAGTTTACATTTAATTAACTACTAAA
>JAABKJ010007298.1:0-21086 GCA_011634705.1 Andricus grossulariae
CGCGTTCGGTGGCTTTGTCATAGGCCCTTCAGTTCTATTCAAAAGGAATAGAAACCGAAACCGAATATATATATATGCAGCAACATGCACGATAATGCAGGAACCTGTACACGTATTTAAATACCCAGGTTCCTTTGGAGGTTCCTGCATAGGCTCCCTCGCAGGATCCGCGGTAGGAACCGGTGTACCGGAAACCTTCGTACGTTCCTCTACAGGAACCTCCAAAAGAAGCTATCAGGTTCCTGCCCAGGTTCATGCACAGGATTTTTCAGATGGGTACATCTCTACCACCAAATAAATTCACCGAATAAAATAACAAATCTTGGGGTCAGGCAAATGGAGATCCATTAAATAATCAGCCAAATGTTGGGCCTCATATTTAGTAGAATGTGAATATAGGTGCAGTGGGACAACCACAAGATGTCTCGCTACTTATTATATCAATGTCTGCAATGATGAACCAGAATGCAGCTTTACTCCAAAATTTGAAGCAGAATAAGACTCAGAAGTCCGGATTGTATAGTCAAGGCTTCGGCGGTGATTGAAAAAGGGTTCGGAATGATTCGTATTCCTAGTAATCTTAAAAGTTTTGGTCATGACGGAAATGACGTAAAATCGAGTGGTATTATTCGAGAAAGTATAATGATTGATTCTTGCACTGCGGAAGATATCGTTTTCAGAATTGTACCTGACGATGTTCAAAAATACTAAGTGTTAATCGGTCGTAATTTTATTGATTTACTAGAGATCGTTAATTACGAGATAGATGACAAGTTGGAATTTTTAAACCGTAACAATTTCAATTTTCATTCTGAAATGTTTCAGAAGTCTTCTAAACAAGATTTGACTCAAGTAAAATCTACGGAATCGGTATCATTGAAATCGGCATATAACAATTTTGTTAGAGGGCTTTTAAATGAAGATGAGCTCGAATTACAGATTCTAAATGATTCAAAAGAAGATTTTAGAGTTGAGAAGAGAGATTCCATCGCGAATTGTGTCATATGCCTAGAGAAAAACGTTCCTAAATTAGAAACGAGAAAAGAACCGATGTAATACGTATGGACATTCAGGAGAAATCCGGAACGGAACCCCCTTATTTCAAACCGTATCGCGCGGGAACCGTAGAGCGAACCAAATTGGGAGAGTTGATAACCACTTATAAATCAGTCGGTCTCCCGACGGAAACAAATTCTCCATATTCTAGCCCTTGTTTTTTAGTATATGAATCAGATGATTCTCATCAGCTTGTTGTTGATTACATACGTTTGGATAAGAATACTGTTAAATTAAACTTTTTTATGCCGAATTTAGACGATGGTTTAGAGGAAATGCAGGGTGCGGTTTTATTCACCATTTTCGATCTCGCTCACAGTTACATGCAAATACCCCTTACGGAAAATGCGAAAAAGAAAACTGCGTTTATTACCCAAGATGAAACAGGCCAATTCAAACATGCAATGTTCGGGTTAATGAATGCTCCGGTTTACTTCGACAAGTTGATGAAAAATATTTTTGGTCCTTTCAGAAATAATATGGCATTAACCTATTTTGAAGACACCCTAATTTTTGCGAAAACGTGGGAGGAGATGATGGTCAAATTGGAGAAAGTTTTACAACTATTTTCTGATGCAGGCCTTACTCTGAGTATTAGTAACTTTAAGTTTAAAATGGATGAGGTCGACTGTCTTGATTTTGTAATTAGTAGCAAAGGAATAGAGCCTGGTCGGGAAAAATTGCAAGCAAACATTGTGTTTCCCACTCCTCAAAAGACGCATGTGGTTCGTAGATTTCATGGACTAATTAGCTTTTTCAGAAGATTTATGCTTACATTTTCTTAATACATTGGTCGGTTAATTGATCTGGTAAAATTGGGTCAACTGTTTCAGTGGGGGGAGCGTGAGCAAACGTTTTTTTAAAGTGTCACCAAAATTAGCGAATTATCCGATTCTGTCAGTTTATAATCCGAAATCTGATAAAACTGAACTGCATACTGATGCGTCATGTGAAGGCTTAGGTGCAATGCTTTTACAAACTGATGAAGATAAAAGGTTGCATTTAGTCTACGCGATAAGTGAAAGAACGTCAGATGTCGAAAGTTCATACCATTCCAGCAAATATTTTAAATGATTGTCAAGCGTTAGCGTACATTAACACTTTGAAAACAAAGAACCCGCAAATAATCCGTTGGTTAGGTTTGTTAGGCGACTATGTCTTTGACATTTTCCATAAAAAAGGTGAGCTCATGATACTTGTAGAATCTCTCTCACGAGCCCCAGTTGAATCGACCAAAAATCCGTTACCGGCTGCAACCATGTTTTCCGTGACGGTCCATGAGGATGAAATCCTGTTATATCAGCGAAGCGATAAAAGTTTGAGTCGAAAGATTAAGATTTTAGAAAAGAAAGTAGCTGATTGGACGCGCCGTGAAAAAAGCGAAATAAAAGATTACATTTTGATGAATGGAATGTTGTTTGAAATTGATCATGAACGAGAAAAGGAGTTGTATGTAGTTCTGCCTGCGATGCGTAAAGCTATAGTGATTAATTACCATGATTTTTGGAGCCATTTTGGCGTAGACAGATCCGTAGCTCGACTCAAAGAATGTTACTATTTTCCGAGCATGCGACGCTATGTCAGAAGACACATAAGTGCATGTATCAAGTGTATCCTCGCAAAGAATAAAGAAGGTAGACAGACAGAAGAACTCCATATTATTCCTACAGGAAAGTGACCTTGGAAAATTACTCACACCGTCCATTCAGGGCAATTTGTAACGTCGCACAGTGCGGCGAATTAGAAAATTGGGGTTCAAAATGATCCAAAGCCTACAATTTTTATCCGATTTCATCTGTTTCTTTTCAAATAAAAGCTAATTTAATTTTAAAGAGATCTGTCGAGGACGATTTTGCAGAAAGCTCTCTGTTTATTTGTTACTAAAGTTGCAAAATGCCAAAAAACAATCATTTTTTATATTTGAGTTTCCTGTTCTGTATCATTCAATGATGTTACCCCAAAAAGTTGAAAAACTGATAGATTTACAATCGATTGACAAATCCTGATAAGTTGGAGGAATTTCTTGCAATCCGTTTAATTGTTATAAGCAAAATTTATGAACAAAATCGATTTTCGCTGTATTTAATAAATAAGCGCCTCTGGATACATAAAATACATTTCTTTCTGCGCAATCATTAGTTTTGCCTTCAAAAATGAAAATTTCATGACAAAAATGGACAATCAACAATATTTACTATTGAATAAGTAATACTGATTAACAAATGCATTAAACGGTCACTCTTTGATAGAAAAAATCAATTTTTTTGCATAATTATTCATTTTATTCCTAAATTAAAATTCTGATGGAAGAAACTGACATTTGACAATATTTTTAATTTATATTAACAATTCTGATCAACAAATGTATTCAATAATCGCTTTCAAAGAGAAAACATCTCTTTTTTGCTGAAATGTGTATTAGATCATAAAAAATTAAACTTCTACGAAATATACTGACATCCAACAACATTTCCCATTGTCATAAACGATCTTGATCAATTAATTCTTAAAATAATTATTTCATATAGAATAAATCTGTTTTTTGTGTTCAACAGTTAATGTTACCTTGAAATAAGGAACCAAATCGTAAAACGTCTACACTCAACATATTTTCCAATATTGTACGGAATGAAGATGAACGAAATCATGAAGCTTACCCATTTTTAGCCAAAAAATTATGGTTTTCAGCAGCGTTGTCCATTCTTGTCTCAATCATCTCCAATCAGCAGATCCTGAACTTGTGCATCCATGGGACGGGGAAAACACTACTCAAGGGTTTCTGAAGTTGTTTATGTAGGCATCAGTCATGATCAACAACCTGTGACATAAATATTCATTGGTTGCAATTAGACAAGAATGGACAACACTGCTGAATACCAGAATTTTTCGTCAAAAATGGGTAAGCTTTATGATTTCTTTTTTCTTCATTTCTTATAATATTAGAAAAATATGTTGAGTATAGACGTTTTACGATTCGCTTCCTTAATTCAAGATGACATCAACTATTGAACCCAAAAAACAGATTTATTCTATACGGAAGAATTATTTTAAGAAATAATTGATCAAGATTGTTTATAACAATAGGAAATGTTTTTGGATGTTAGTATATTTCGTAGCAGTTTAATTTTTTATGATCTAATACACATTTCAGCAAAAAATAGATTTTTTCTCTTTGAAAGCGACTATTGAATGCATTCGTTAATCAGAATTGTTAATAATAATTAAAAATATTGTCAAATGTCAGTTTCTTCCATCAGAATTTAAATTTGGGGATAAAATGAATAATTATGCAAAAAAATTGATTTTTTCTATCAAAGAGTGACCCTTTAATGCATTTGTTAATCAGCATTGTTTCTAACAAAGGTGAATATGTTTATTGTCCATTTCTGTTGTAGTATTTTTATTTTAGAAGGCAAAACTAATGATTGCGCAGAAAGAAATGTATTTTATGTATCAAGAGGCGCTTATTTATTAAATTTGTTTAAGAAATTTGTTTATAACAATCAAAAAAATAATAATCTAGTGTTCGATTTCAATGAAACATTGATTTTCCTCCATTTTGCGAGGAAAAACGTGATAAAAAGAGCTTCCAGGCTTCAATGTACATCAAAATTCGTTTTTGTTCATGAATTTGTTTATAACAATTGTACGAATTGCAAGAACTTCATCTGAGTTATCAGAAATTGTTATTCGATTGTGCATTTATCAGTTTTTCACCTTTTTGTTATAATATCAATGAATGATACAGAACAGGCAGCTCAAATATGAAAAATGATGGGTTTTTTTGTCATTTTGCAACTTGTATAATAAACAAACGGAGCCTTTTTTTGCAAAATTGGCCTCAACAAACCTCTTGAGAATTTAATTAGCTTTAATTTAAGAAAAAAAGATGAAATCGGATGAAAATTGTAGGCTTTGGATCATTTTGAACCCCAATTTTCTCATTCGCCGCACTGTGCGCCGAGATGAATATCATCGCCAGGAATGTCAGCTTGACTAGTTTCAAAAGCTTGATATAAATCAGTCAATCAATCAATCAAGTAAGATTCAACCCCAACTTTAAAATCAATTTTCAAGAATAGCTTTCTGTAATCTCCAATATCTACCCACGTAAAGCGATAATAGGCATCACAAATTACCAATAATTTAAAACTGTGGATCTTCTTACAATTATAATAAAGGCTGTCCGAATGTGGGGGAGCCTTTATTATTATCTATTTCCCATCAAGAGCACCGATGCAATGAGGAAAACCCCATCTGATCCTAAACCCTTGTGCAACAATGTCTAACTGAGTAGAAGTCTTTCAAGCTAAATATGTAGGTGATGAAAGATCCTAAATGAGTAGGCATACTTCTGATATTATTTTAGATGCCGTACTTTTTCCAACGCAAAAAAAAATTGCCGTCGTCCATTGACTGTCATACTAAGCGAGGAACCGGCAATCAGGCGCGATTCCAGAGGGGGTGGGCACGGCGGCATGCCCCCCTCCAAAAGCCTAGACTCGAATTTTTCAAATACATAAGATAATTAAAGTTTACTATATACGATACTGGAACGCGAATTTCCTCCTTCAATACGGTCCTAGAGAGGACATCAATTCTCAGCGTCTACTTGTCATTTGAGCGAACCTTTTATATCATATAGTTACGTACAGAACCTGTGGTAACGTATATCAATGTTGCAACCCTAATAGCATGGAGCGTTCCTGGAACGTTCCGCTGGAACATTTCAAACAAAAATTACTATTATTGTTATTATTATCAATCAATATCGGGTAAACATCCATTTTTACCTATTTCTTATTGTTTACGAGATAATTGTTAATATAAATAAAAATAACAAAAGATTCCCCTCAGGTCACAGTGGAACGTTCCAGGAACGCTCCATTGGAAGTTCCCAAGCGGCGGACTTTGTACACGTTCCGAAGATTCCCGCAGAACGTTCCAGGAACGTTCCGTGCTAACAGTCAACGCGTTTCCACCACTGGCACTGTCACTCTTGCGCCGTATCCACATACGACTGCCCACGTAGATTCCCAACTAGGTAAATCTCGCAGCCAATAGGGGTCTCGAATTCTCTCATGGATGCAAGAGATATAATTTTATCGTGAATAACCATTTAAGGTGAACAGGGAGCGAATTCAGCTGATTGCGAGATTTACGAGTAATCTGTTTACGTTTTGCGACTTAAACTTTTAGGATTGTTTTGGTTACAGTAGCTAAGCTTTGAAAACCTGAAATATTGTTAATAAAATGTAAGGCTCACGGAAAACATCAATAATGGCATGACTTTTATTTCTGCATTCTCGCTATTTTAATGCAACTTTAGTTTTTTAGTATTTTTAGTATTGAATTTCAGAGGAAGGTATGCTTTATATCAGATATATATCCGATTACCTCATATTTAATTAAATGCGTTGGTAATTAAATAAGCATTGATCTTATGTTTTTCAAAAATTAAAAAATGGAGTATAATACGGAGGACAATGTTTTTATTTCTGTAATAGAAGATATACATTTTTTCAAGTTTCTTTATTTTTGGGTTTGTCATACGAAGAAAATTTTTGCCTTTATGTTACCAAAAGTTCAAGCTGACACTATGAAATGAAGAAACTAGAATTTTCGTGTTATTTATTTAAATAACAAGCTTGTTCCGCAACACTGCTCTGCTCCAGGTTGCTGATCAATCTCTCTAGCGATCACCCTAAGTGAAGAGCCTCACAAGGTTGTTATGTGAGGTTCCCCACTCGGGCCCATTAGTATCCAAGGTCTTTGTCTCAAGCGCCATTTACTCTATTGTCACTCTGTTTACAAAAAATTTTGTCGCCACACTTTTCTGTCCTGGCATACATCTCTAGCTTCCTTCACGTTCCTGCATTTTTTTCATGCAATTTCTCCTCTTTCTATGGCTTCTTATGTCTTTTCGGATTAAGGTCTCATTCACACATTCGAAGCATTCTTTTCGCGGTCTGCCGCTGGGCATAATGTCATTTACTTTTCCTTAATACACTTGTTTCGTTAGTCGTTCATCTTTCATTCTTTCAACATGTCTGAAACATCTCAATTGATTTCTTTCCCATGTTTGAACTATTGTCTCTTTTGCACCACATTCTTGGAGGATTATTTCGTTTTTCACTTCGTCCATCAGTGTTTTCCCGCATATTGTGCGCAGAGGTTTCATGCCAATCGCGTTAATTTTACTCTTATCCTTTTCTTCACAGGTCCATGTCTCGCTATCGTATAGCACAGACGGTACAAATATAGAGTTACGAATTGCCATTTTAGCTTTTTTGGATATATTTTTACTTCTAAGAATAGACCCTGCTCTACCGATAACCTTGTTACCCTCGTTTATGCGCCTGTCTAACTCCCCATCTATCTTCCCGTCACTAGTGAATAGGCTAACTAGTTATATGTACTCATCAACTAGTTCTAATCTCTCATTATTTAGGACAATGTTGAACATTGTTTTCTCACCATTCAGTTTACTTAAGATTGTTTGCAAGTCTTCGATTGATTCTGCTATAACAACCTTGTCTTCTGCGAAAGCTAACCCACGTACCCTCACTGTTTTGAGATCTACACCCTCTTCGTGAAAGAAGGCCGTTCTTAGACACTTGTTCATAAATACGATAAATAGCCATGAGGACATAACGCATTATTGTTTAACGCTTTGTATAATATCGAACCAGTCACTCAGTTACCCATTAACCCTTACACTAGCTTTGCTACCAGTATATGTTGTTGTTATTGCTTGCAGGAGCCATCCATTGACTCTGTACTCTTTGAGGACAGCTTAAAGTTTACTTCTATCCACCTTCTCAAATGCTTTTTCTAGGTCAACAAACGCACAGAAAACTTTCTTTTCTACTTTCAAACTTTTTTCTGTGATCTGTTTTAAGCTAAATATTTTATCCGTACATGATCTTCCTGGCATAAATCCACTTTGGGCTTCCCATATCTTTTCTTCTGTTAATTTCATTACCCTGCGGATAAGTATTTTCGAGTATATTTTACTTACGGTACTTAATAAGCTGATACCTCTGTAATTATTACAGTTGCTTTTATTTCCGTTCCTTTTGTATATTGGTACGATAATCGCTTTCCTCCACTTGTCTGGGACCTCCCCCATCTCAATACATAAATTAATCAATCCGCACAGCCTATGCGGTATGTACTCGCCACCGTATTTAAGCATTTCAGCGCTAATAAAGTCTACACCAGCAGCCTTACCGTTTTTTAAGTTCCTAATTATATCTCTGACCTCAGTGACACAGACTTTCTCAATTAGGTTTTCCAATGCATTATGTTCTATGTCGCAGTTCTGTTGTTCTATAGCTTAACCTTCTAATAATTCTTTAAAAGAGTCTTTCAAAGCGTCTACTATCCCGTCTGTATCATATAGCATTTCACCTTTGCTGTTTTTCATGCTGACAAACTCTGTACCTTTACTTCCCTTCATCTCTTTGAATAATAGTTTCATGTTACCTTCAAAGTCGTTTTGTATTTTCTTCTCTTCTTCTGTTCTGGTTTTAGCTTTACTTTCCTTGACTAGTCGTTTAACTTTTCTATTTTTGTGTCTGTAATTATTTTCAAGCCTATTCCTCTCCTCATCGCTAAGACCTGTGATGTTGAACGTTCTCTGCTACGCTTCTTTCTTTTCTTGTACGGCTGCCTCAATTTCATCATTTCATCATTCCACCATGTATCACCAGACTTTCTTCCTACAACCGCCGTACTACACGCTTTAGTCGCAGTTTTACCAATGATATCCCGTAACATAGTCTATGCGCCCTCTATATCTTTATTACTTATAAGCGCTTCCCAAGTAGCCCTGTCTATGCGTTCGTTAAATTTATTCTGAAAGTCTATTCGCACTTCCGGTTTCTATATTATCAATCTTTATTCGCGCTTGTTTTGTAGGTTTGGTTCTCTTTCTTCTCCGTCCCCGCCCTAAGTTTATTTTCGAGACTAGAAGGTAATGGTTAGTATTGCATTCGGAACCTCTCATGACTCTTGCATCTTTTACTAGTTCTCTTAGTCTTTCATCCGCAATAACGAAGTCAATTATACTGTGGCTTTTCCTTTGCGCCAGGTGTACATATGGATCATTTCATGTCTAAACCAAGAATTTGTAATAAATAGGCCCTTTTCTAAGCATAAGCTAACTTATGTTCCCTCGTTATAATTTTTTTTTGAATCACCAAAATTACCTAGCACCCTTTCTGTATCTGTATCCTGACGTTGGACGCTGACCCATCCTTTCATATCTCCTAGCAGAATGATTCTTTCACCATGGTCGCAAGTACTTATTGTATTATTTAAAGTGTCACAAAAGGCCTCCTTGACTTCTCTCGGATCATTATCAACTGGGGCGTAGCACGCTATGATAAATAATCTTCTGATTTCAACATTTATTCAAACACCCAGTCTCCATTCATCGCCTGAAACTTGACCTTTACATATACCGTGTGTATGCATTTCGTCAATCAAAGTTTCAGTCCATTCCGAGGCTATTTTATTGTTTGTATTATTCATTATTTAGATTCTACACCCAACTACCACCTTTATGCGTGAAATTTATCTTGCGAGTCGAAATCATGTCCAAGTAGTAATTCGGCGTATTGTGGAGAGCCTAGTTATAACGTAAGTCCCAACAAACTTCAGTTACTGAGGGGGGGGGGGTTGAGGACAAGAAATTGAGCCGCATTTGGTTGATGTTTTATGCTGAGAAGGTCACCAGCATTCAGCAGCGTTGTATTAGATAGGAGTGAATATGTTCCCATCTGCCAATTCCCGGGCTACTTCTAGGCATGGAACCAAAAACATATATATATATATATATATACAATTTCCGCCTGCTTGAATTATTAGAATTAAAATAATTGAAATAATTGAAAAGAAAAATTAAAGGTTTTAGTGAAAAAATCCGCGTATTCAAAATGCATTTAGGAATCTTTGAATTTTGAAACACTGATGCGAGACAAATTCTCAAAAGGGACAAAAGATGGCCATGTGGTGGGAGTTCGTTTCAAATTTTGAATTTAAGCGTTGGAAATATTGATTGCTCTAGGAATTTTCGGATATACTCTCGATAATGTAAAAAGCTGTACCCTGTACCAAGGGTTTCTGCTGAATACGGTTACAATAAATAATAAGCAGTCGCGGACAATTGTCCAGGGATAGTCCCGAAAGAATCACCCCTAAGCGAAGGCGTAGCAACCGTATCGAGAAGTTGCAAGCGATAGGTGCAGAGCATGTCATACACACGCTGAGAACCTAGAACACATACCATCGGGGTGTCCCACCCACGTGGGAACTACGTATATCTACAGAAAAAATGTGGCCCTAAGAGTGCTTTTTAACCATCTTTGTCGCTCTTACGGTGTTGGCCGCGAACCTGCCCTGCCGACCGCTCCAAGGGAGATAGAGTCAATTGTCCAAAAGGAGAAGTACCAAATTTTCTGGAACTACGATTTTTGGACAGCAGTCTCCGTTGCACACTCAAGGCCTGACATTGTTCTTCAAGACTTCGAGAAACTAACTATATTCGTGATCGAATTCTCGGCTCCTTCCGAATACAACGTCACTGCCAAGGAGAAAGGAAGGGGGGAAAGGTATCAAGGTCTTGAAAGGGTGCTGCAACGACTGTATCCAAAATATTCAATACGTGTAATTGTCCTTTTGATAGGTGCTCTTGGAGGTGCGAAACTATCACTGGTCCGTAGCCTTAAAGCCATACCCGCGGGCCAAAGATATGCCACGGCACTTGCGAGATGGATGCAAATTATAATGTCCACTCTTTTTTAATTAAATTACCCAGAACCATATTTCAGCCGTCAAATATAAAAAAAATTTTGGATTTTTTAAAAATATATTTTATAATGTTATTTTGTGTCACTGATTTGAAATTTGATAATAAAATTGAAAAAGCAAAGTTGGTGTATTTTTTGTCACTGATTTCAACCTTAATATTATAATTTGAGAATTCAAAATGGTGGGTTTAATATGATGTGCAACAGATTTTAAAAATTATCGGATATTTTTTCATTCATTTTATAAAAGTATTTTGAGTCACTGATTTTAAATTTGCTATTACAATTTGAAAAATCAAATCCGAAGATCTAATATGGTCGCCAAAAGTATTGAGAAATTATGGGATATTTTTTTAATTAATTTTCTACAGGTATTTTGAGTGACTGAATTTATATTTGACATTAATATTTTTGATTTTTAAATCGACAATGAATGCATGAAAAAACTGATTTTTAAATTTTTTAAGCAAAAATTTTTCAAACAATATATTTAAGTCTGTGAGTCACGGCAAAACTGATTACGCCGTTCGATTCTTTGAAAAAAAATTACATATAATCCATGTGTTGTGTAATTTTTTCTCCATTCCATTTGTTATTTATAACAAATAAATGCTGAAAAGGGTATCACACCATGAAATTATGTATTTCTATTACAGAAAAAATTGAGTCGACACAAAAATTGTCCAGCACATGGAATATATATAATTCAAGTTTTTATTTTTTATGAAACATCATCTTTTAATAAAATGCGCTCATCCTAATAATCACTTTTTTATTAGGCTTACATCTGCCAATGGGCTTAAATAGTTTTGAAATTTTCTTATAAATTTATAGATTGTTTATCAATTTTTCATAAATTACCATTTTTTTTTACTTATTACCCTTCTAATATATGTTGCTTGAATCTTTCTTCGATGATTATGATTAACAATGTGCTTATTTAAGTAATTTCTTCAGAAATGTAAAATAATATTGTTGAGATGGCTTCCCTCCCCGCGGTACATGTTCATATATTATTAAACCCAAAAAAAATTCTGAAATGGGCTTCAACTATTTTCTTTTAAATTTAATGCAGATAATTTCTAAAACAGGAATTCAAAATCCGGTAAGAATTATAGGCTGTAAAATATTTCGAACTTCAAATACCAGATTCGTCTCCAATTCTAATTTTGACTCACACAGTAAAAAAAGTTAAACTTAAACAAATTTATAAAACCTGCGAACAAGAAATTTTTCAAACATTTTTATTTAGCGCGGGTAACAAAACTATACGTCTATCGATTCCAAATTAATTATTGTTCTTTAAAATCCCACCTAGTACACATTTTGTTTCTTAAGATTATAGAAAAACCTTTTTCTATAGAGATCTGATTTTTGGCACAACAACTACCTTAAACAATTTTCTTTCCTCCACAGATTCGTTCGATAGGGGTTTTTTACAACCTTTTAATTAATTGGAAGCATTGTTTTAAAGTAACAATTGAACTTCTTAAATCCGGACGTTTTACAATTGAATTTCTTAAATATGAACGTGTTACCTTTATAAAGAAAAGCGTTTAAAATTAAACAATTTTATTTTGAATTAAAGAAACCCAAAATTCAATGATTTTAGAATAAAATTTTTTTAAATTGCATTAAAAATTAAAAGAGTTCAAAATTCAATAATTAAAATTTGAAAAGTTTTGTATTTAAATAATTTTCCATACGAAGTAAGTAAAATTTAGCATTTAACAGTTGAAACCTAAATTAAATGTTTCAAATTTAAAGCTTCTAAAATTTTAGTCTTTTAATTACTACTACATTGAAATGGAAATTTTTTTAAATACGATCCTTTGAAACCTAATTATTTGAGAAGAACACGATAAAAATGCAGTTATTTTAAATGGGAAATATTTAAAATTAAAAAAATTCTACTACAGAATGTTAAAAATCAAACAAATCTGAACTTGATTTAAAACTAAAAAAAGGTTTAATTACCAACAATTGTGATATTACTACATCTTTAGACCCAAACCTTCAAAACTTTCGATTATATTAGGTAAATTTAAATCACTTAACAATTTAAAATTTTCACATTGTCAATTATACGTTTTAAAATTCAACATTTGTGACCTCAATTCTTTTTAACCTCCGTAAATTATTTTTTAAATCTAATAGCAATACGAAGTAAAACATTTAATTTAAAATCTGTAATCAAAAAAATTTACTTAAACGCTATAAACATACATATTAAAAACTTTCAAATTTCGGTTACTTTTAATACGTAAATTATATGTACTTCATAGGTTTTTATGATGTTCAACAAGTATATATTTTTGAACGTTAATTCTATCTATTATCGGTACATCATTATAAGCTGATATTGATTTGTCTTAGGAAGTATTTTCTTATAAGAGAATAAAAAGAAATTTGTTTATCTGTTTCCGAAAGAGGGAGGGTGGAGTATTAATGAAAAATTTAAGCCTTGATAACGATAATACATTAACTTTTTATTGTAATTACCTGTCACGTGCAAGATTTTTATCCGATTTCAGATCATAAAGAATTTTCCACTTTAGTTTTACATTTTCTTAAATTGAATGAACAGTGTGGAAAATTGCAGTTTAGGCTTGGCGAAGACGTACTAAGCTAAAACTCTTTGAGATTGGATGTCGGTAGCCTAAGGGAGCTTCCTTGATTTCGTCTCGGTTCATTTCGGAAACTGTGCCGCTGTACATGTTTATTTTGGCCCTTGCTGCACTGATAGTATTAGTACTTGTATACATTCCACGAAGAATTGTATTATTAGTCTCTAATATTGCAAGGACGTCACCAGTATCTGTTGTTAAAACATTTCGTTCATCGGTTGGCATGGGCGCATATTTATCATTTCGTACTTTTAATCGAATTGGCTTATCGGCAGGAAAAGTGTATTTGTGAATTTCGAATTTCCGGTGCTGATTCGTGTTAGGAATAAGCCTGATAAATCTAAGTTTTACATATTGATATTCAGTGAAAGAAGAAATCAAAGTCGGCTCCTGCTTGGCAGTAGGAGACCTAGACCTGACACGAAGAGCAGGCTCGGTAGAAGGATACCATTCAGGAGAATGGGATCTGGTAGGAGGCAGAGACCTGTCAGGAGAATGATTTCTATCAGTAGAATAAGAAGTTGAGCAGCGAGGAATACCAGGAATAGATGCGCCGTTAGGTAAGCACTCGAACTGTAAGCCCGATTCTGCAAGAAGAAACAGAGGATTCAATTTTGTTCAGGGGTTGTCCATATATTACGTAACTTTTTTAGGGGGCTGGGAGGATTTAAGAGAAGCTGTTATGATCCTGTTAGGTTGGGGGTGGAGGGGGTTTCGAGAATTGTTACGTAACGTTTTTTAATATCTAGTAATTCAAAGAAATAAAATAATGTCACAGGGTAGGGTGAAAGAGTAGACAAATTCCCTTTACTGGAAACTTTCCTTTTGGTCTGATTTCCCTTGGACCAACTCTAGTTGTAGCTTTGAGTATTCAGAGTTGCCATAAAGAATAAAATAATCGATACGTTCCCGAGCGATTTCTGGAAATATCCAGGTTTTTTTTCTTTAGATTTTTGTTTCTAATTTCCAGAATTCTCACTTGTTGCGTGCAACATTCATTATAAAAACCAACATCAAACATTAATTTCCTCGTAAATTCTCGTGCCTTCGGTAATTTACCAGTAAGTTTCTTCGTTACCTTCACCAATCCCTGTGAAGTTGCACCCGTACTATTGAAAATTGAAAAAAATAGAGTATCAATTACCTCTTCAATAGTTCTAGAGTTCTTGATAGGTGGCAGCCATAGTTCTGACGTTTGTAGCGTTAAAAACTCACTTTTCGAAAATGGGGAAAAATGTTGACGAAAATCTTGTTTAGAGTTCTAAGAGTTCCAATCGGAGTTCTGCCCCCTCCTCTAGAAGGGCCCTACAAAATACCATCACACTTTCCAATCAAGTAAAAATTCAAAGAACTATGAATAGAACTCTTGGAATTCCAAATTTTTTAATTCAAAAATGTTGGGTTACTTTAGAGTGCCGTAGTTCTCTGAATTTTGACTTGATCGGAAAGTATCGCCAGAGTTTTTCGTAGAATTCTTCCGGGAGGAACAGAGCGCTGAGTAGAACTCTTGGAACTCTACATGAGAAATTTGTCGATATTTTTCAATTTTTAAACCGTCGTAACTTTTAGGTTTTTAATTTTTTTCAAACTGTTATTTCTAGACAGCTACAAAAGTAGTTTAAAACTAAATAATGATGCAAAAAAAGTTGAATTTTTCAAAACTGGAGGGCTGTCTATTTTTTTTATTTTGTTGTAAAATTGACCGAAACTATTTTTCAAAAGCATCAGGAACTCTAGAACTATGTTAAATCTACTCAGAACTTCAAAAAAAAGTTCACTTCTGCAAAAGTGCGAGGAGTG
This sequence comes from Andricus grossulariae, assembly GCA_011634705.1. Classification (NCBI taxonomy): domain Eukaryota; kingdom Metazoa; phylum Arthropoda; class Insecta; order Hymenoptera; family Cynipidae; genus Andricus; species Andricus grossulariae. The sequence continues at coordinate 15,299 of JAABKJ010007298.1, forward strand.
GGAAGTTATCCCCTCATTTTCAAAATTATATTTTTTGACTCTATAAACGTTAGAACTATTGCTGATACCTCATTAAATTTTAATAGTGGGGGTGAAACTTCACAGGGATCTATTACTGCGTCGAAATAACTTAAGGGTGTCTTCTAGTCTGGAGGTTTCAAAAAATCGATTTTTTTTTGCATATTTTGAATCTAGAAGTTATTAGAAACCTGCCCTGGCATAGCCGATTATATCGTAAGTTTTTCTAATCATGTTTTATTCCATAATTTATATTCAAATGCGTTCTTCCAAAAGTCATATTTTACAAAAGTTTTGGTAAGACTTCGACTAGAAATATTTGGAATATTAGGTCATCTTTTTTTTTAATTGATCAGCAGGCATGTTTCTTTGCAGTAAATTTCTCAAAATAGGCTTGAAATCGTGGCTCGAAACTAGAAGACCCCCTTAAGAACTATATGTACAATTTCAATCCTTAAAGTATTAAATACAATTTCAATAATATTATTCATATGTACACCAAACAAATTTAGTTCATTTTTAGTTTTGGTATCAATCTGCTATAATAAATTATTTTGTTAAATAAAATTTAAAATCAAAAGTTAAATATTTTATATAATACATTTAAATCACCTAGGCGGACAAATTTAGTTTTTTACATAACACAATGTACTTTCTGAAATTCTTACAAATTCCTCATCAACATCAATATTTTTGAATTCTATTTCTGATATCACACACATTCACAGAAAAAACTGGGGTTTCTATTGGAACCAATTTTTGGTTTCAAAGGAGCTGCAACAAAAAGGAACCTCTCTCGCTGAAAAGGAACCCAAAATGATAATGGTTTTTAAATGAACCCAAAGTATGGGTTGAAACGGTTCCAATAGAGCCCTTTTTTCACTTCACCCTTGAGTCAATACGGAAATTTTACAATTTTATGGTGTACATTTTACTTTGTAATTCGAATTAAATAATATTGCACTGGGAAAAATTTGATGAAGAAACTACAATTATAGATATTAGTCATTCTTTAAAGGAAGATAGTGCACATGAAATATGATAGTTTTTAAAGTTATGTTGAAAATCCGACATTTTCATCTGCGCATGTACCAAAAAAGCGTACCCTCAAAAAGAGTTCCATTGGAGCCTCAGTTCTGAATGACACCAACTTTTACTGGAGCCGCAACTTTACTGAACCCTAATTTTTTTCTATGTTCCTTTGACCTTTTAAAAAAGTAACTATATGGAAATAAAGATTTAAAAAAATGAATCTATAATCTGCTAAATTTAAATCACTTCAAAATTCAAAATTATATAACATCAAGTTTGTGATTAGCATACAATGCAATAAAATTGCTATTCGAACCAAATATTTTAAAATTATATGCAGAAATTATTTTATATTTGCATAATTATCCCCTAGTATAATTTTCAAGTAAAAGTTTGTAACACACAATATCCTTTAAGAACTTTAGGTCTTCTCCTTTTTTACAGAAGCTTCAAGAAAATTTACGAGCGACACAGTCTTTCTCTCTTGTGTCGGAAATAAGATTCTTGTCTGATGAATTAAAGACACTGGAGTCGAGTGTAGTGACGAAACAGGGCAAATATCCGCGACCAATATATACAGTAATTACTTCACAGCACAGAACCTCGCGTGAACCTTTGCATTAAACTAAGAGCCGATAAGAGCCGATAAGCAGGAAATAATAAAGGAGAGTCTTCGATGGAGCGCCTCGTTACGATAATCTTATTTTCGTCCAGTCATACGTGTAATTCCTTCAATTAACACGATAAAACCGAGCGTAACGATTTAATCGCGAGACTTTCAATCCGAATACTCAAGATTTCGTACAGCACAATAATAAATCCTCACAATTTATTTCACTGAATTTATAATTCCGACATAGAATATCACTTTTATTTATTCTTTTTTTTATATTTTTGATCATTAAGAAGCATTCCAGGAAGTATGATCTGTTTTTACAATTCTATACTGTTTCATTGATAACATTTTAACTGCTTTTCATAAAAAACGGAAATTCCAAGTAATTATTTTAACATATTTTCACAAAGTTTGATAACTTATTGGATATCTCTGCTCTTTATTGTCTAAGAGTATCAAAAGTATTTTTTTTTAAACTTTTACCCAAAAGTAGCATTACTCTTGTATGTCTCTTAAAAAAAACATTAAATAAGAAGACAAGAATTTAGAATGGAAGCTTTTAAAATTAAACAATTTAAATTTGATCCACAACTTCACAGTCAAACATTTTACATTTTCTCATAGTACTTTTTCTTTGGGTTAAATACAGTTAATTTTGTGTAATTATCGGCAGTCGGACAAATAGTGTTTCCCTCATATTTAAATCGTTATAGGTACTTATTTTTGACTTTTTTCTAACAAATATTCACATTTTTTGACTCTCTATTCATTCATAAAGTTATTTCTACTACTATTTTTATGTCCAATTCCATTTTAAAAGAAAAAAAACGGATTTCTGGAAAAAGTTAAGAAAACAGCGGTGGTCGGAAAAGATTTTTAGTGGCTGGACAGCATGTTATCTAATAGTCGGACAGTATTTTTATTATTATTATTGTACTATTATGCCGAATCACTTTCGGACTGAGCATGACTTATTCTGCTCTAGCCTCGTTATACTGTCGAGGATCGAAGGATTCCGTGTTCAAGATGGGATAGGGCGGAGGGATGTATTATTTTTTAGGGTGTTCTAGAATTCCCATATTGCTTAATGAAAAAACACGTTCATTCCACAACACTGCTCCGACCCAGGTGGCTGATCAATCTCTCTAGCAATCACCCTAGGCGCAGAGTTTCACAAATTCACCATGTAAAGCTCTCCGCGCGGACCCATCAGTATCCAATATCTTTCGTGTCAGGCATCTTTCACTCCACTGACACTCTTCCTTTACACATTTCTTATTAACTATTAGTTGCCACATTTTCTCGTCCTGACATACCTCCTTAGCTTCCTTTACATCCATATATCTTCTCGCGCAAGCTCTTGTGTTTCTATTGCTTTTTATATTTTGTCGACTTAGGGCCGTTCTACTTTCATTCTTTCAACATGTCCAAACCATTTTAACAGATTTCTTTCACTCTTCTCAAACAGTGTTTTCTCTAACAACAAACTTTGAGATCCCTCTCATCACTGACTTTGTTCATTATCGTTTTACCGCATACATTGTGCAGGAATTCCATGCTAACCGCAATAATTTTACTCTTGTCCTTTTCTTGGTAGGTCCAGGTCTCGCTACCGTACAACACAGTGGGTGCATGTACAGAGTTATATAATGTTATTTTAGCTTTATTTTTTATATTTTACTTCTGGTCATGGTTCCTACACTGCCGACAATCTTCCTACCCTCGTATATACGCAGTAGTAAATAAAATACCAAGATACACGTACAGTCATAAACTTGTTCTATCTCCTCATCGTCTCAGGCAATGTTGTATACCATAATTTTTATTTTATTCACGTTAATTTTAAGACCCATATTCTTCATGTTAGTATTCAGTAAGCTAAACATTCCCTGCCTATATATGACAAATTTATATTTGAAACATAAACGCTCAATAACACACTATTCTAAATTACTCAAAGTAAGAATATTTGATCAAAAATGCGTTTCTTACCAAGTAAAATTTTGCAAAAAATTTGAAAGAAAATTAAAATTGCATCTATTAGGTTAGGCTGGTTACAATTTCAAGACAATGATTATAACAATCTTAAATAATAAAACTTACTATTTAAAATATTATAAATATTTTTATTTAAATTTCTAATAAAATTTCAGTTATATTTCTCCATCTATCGAAGTGTGACAAAAAAATTGGATAAAATTCAAATTGATATATCTAACTCCAGGTCAGAGAGGTTACGATTTCCAAAAAATGTTTATATTTTTATAATGTCGAATATAAAAACAACTTTTTTCACTATTCAAAATAACAACCTTCTCTGAAAACAAGTAAATGATAAATTCTATTGCATAAAACTTATGATTACCTTTTATTTATATCCTGACATTCGTCTTCCGACTTAAAAAGCACTGTCAAAGTAACGTTCACGCTAGAGGTCGAACAGGCTGTCCGATCTCTATGTAAATTGAATAAATTCTGCATTTTTGTTCGGAAAGATCAAAAATCTTTAAATACATAATACACAAATTGAAGTTGCCAAGGATTTTGAAAACTTCAAGCTTCCCACGTTTTGAATTAAGTCATAACACCAAAATATGTAAAAATGTTCTATTCTCTGACTCAGAAAGCATCATCCATGCCCAAAATGGCGATGAACTTTGATTGGCTTTCTAAACATTTTTAATACAGTAAAAATGATAAAAGTTCAAATACTTTTTTTTCCTTGTGTGAAACTAGTAAGTATGCAGAAGGCAAACATCTTTTGACTTTTAATAATTATAGTTTATTGCACTATTCTTACTGTAAAATATACGAGACTGGCCGACCACTGACACGTGTACGGAGACCGGTACACTTACCCCATGTCAATAATACTCTTTTTATGATAACTTGAAATTAAGTTGAGCTAGGGTGCTTAAATTTGGGGGATTAATAATACCCATTAATAATTTAGTTTAGAGTTGGATCAGATAAGAATAAATATTTTATTCGTAGTTGATTTGGAATTAATTTAATTTCAGATTATTCCATTTTTCAAATTGAAAATCGTTATAATCTAAACAATCACACATTTATGAAAATTGCTAATATTATAAACATCATTTTGTAAATTGAGGTAAACATTTATGCTTCAATTAAAAGAAATCCTAATGGTATTCATAGGCAGCCTTACAGATTGGAACGCATCTTGAGCTTAGTGTTTCTATTAAAATTTTTTTTAGAGATGGAAATAGAATCTTATACTTTCTTAGGAGCTCCGTTATCCACAAAAAAAAAAACAAAAGAAAAAGCTTAGAAATCGAAATTTGACTTCCAGCTACCACCTTCCCGCGAATTAGGGACAAAATTCGAACACAGGGTGGTAAGTTTTCATTTATAAGTAAATTTTTGTTAAATATTAGGAATATAGCAACATATATGACAAAATATAATTATGATATACACAGATTTGTCAATTCGTTTAACGTTTAAAAGAGAAAAAATTATCAATTTTGGAGATACACCAATGTGACCAATATTTTAAGTATAAAATTTATTCGTTTTGACAAAATGAATTTATTGAACTACATAAAAACCTTCTATAACCTGTAAACAACAAACAATAAGCAATAATAAACAATACAAAAAAGTAATAATAAGGAATTATAAATAACAAGTAACAGAAAAGTGCAGGCGGAACCGCCTATTTCATCCCCTCGGACTTCTTTTACAATAAAAAATCCGCTTTACAACCCTTTAACTCAATCATTTTTTGAAAGAATTAATTGTCTAGGAATTGACCATAAAAACCATGGTAAAATCTTAGAAATGAATAAAGATTTTGAAATTAAAATGGTTTAATTTATCATACGCGCTAATAAAAAACGACTGAAAAAATATAACTGTTAGTACAAATCAGGCCCCCCAAACCTCCGTATATTTCACGCGACAAAGTTTTTCACTAAGAAGTACCTTCTCAATCCCTACTGAGGAGCCACATTCGTCTCAATGCAGGCAGAATGGTGGGACGTGGTGGCGGGTGAGGGAAAAGAGCATAATATTATTATTATTATTATTATATCATTAAGCCGTTTCCCTTTCGGGGTAGGCGTGAATTTCTCGGTGGTAAAGTAGTGATGTGTG
>JAABKJ010007299.1:0-21084 GCA_011634705.1 Andricus grossulariae
AATTTCTAGTTAGAAAAATAAATCCTCAAAAAAAAAAAAAAACTTCAAAAAAATAGTTGAATTTTCAACAAAGAGATTAATTTTCAACTAAAATGATGAATGTTCATTATTAAAAAAATGAATTTATAACAAAAAAGTTCAACAATGAACTATTATGAAATATTTTGGAATTTTGAAGCCAATGAGATGTATTATATACACAATAGTTGAATTTTCTACCCGAAAATACGAATTTTCAACTAAAACGATGAATCTTCAAATAAAAAAGCATTTTTTCAAAAATGCTTTTATTTTGAACCAAGTAGTCGATTTTTCAATCGAAAAAGAAAAAAATATAATTTTTCAACCTAGAAGATTAATTTCCTACCAAGAGACGAATTTTTAACAAAATATATGAATTTTCAACAAAATGGATGAATTTTGAACAAGAAAAGATACATTTTCAATGAAAAATATCAACTTTTTATCAAAAATAGATTATTCAAATTTCTATTTAGATAAATAAATCCTTAACAAAAAAAAAACGAATTTTTAACATAATAGCTAAATTTTCAACAAAGAGATGAATTTTCAACTAAGATGATGAATGTTCATTATTAAAAAAATAAATTTTCAACAAAAAAGTTCAACAATGAACCCAAAAGATGATTGTTTAACCAAGAAGATTAATTTTCTAGAAATGGAATAGTCAAATTTTCAAGAAAATAGTTAAATTTTTAACCAAATAGTAGAATCTTTTGAGGATGTCATCTCAAATTTACAAATCAGCATTATTAAAAATGATTTTAAAAATCGAGAAACATATTCTCATTCTTAACGGTAACTAATTTTTGGTCAGAACTAAAGGTGAAATTTAGAAAAAAATATTTCGGGTTGAAATAGTTAATTTAACAATAGTTATTTAGGGTTTTATGTTTTTGGTTTTTTTTCAGGTAAAAGTTTCAATTTTTATTTAACCCTAATGTTGTAGAGCTCATTTTATCCTTTCAAAAATTCTCTAAAAATTTCTTTGATACGTTTTTATAAAAAAAAAATTATTTCAGAAAAATATTATTTATAAAATTTAGAATTGAATAATTCCTCAATAAATTTATTCAATGAAAACGTACCAGAGAGATTTGTAGAAAATATTTCAAGTAATAAAATGAGATTTGGTTCAAATAATAATTGCAGCTTTTAGCCGAAGAGAAAACAAAAACATAAAACTCTGAATAACTATTAATAAATAAAGAGTTTTGGCAAATTTTAACCTATATTTTCTCTGAACTTTGTCTACAGTTCTCTTCCGAAATTACTTACAACCAAAAATTGGAATATTCTTCTCGATTTTATTCATAATTTTTAACAATTTAATTTTTGGATTTTATAGTTTTTTGAGTAGATATATTATTTTAAGTTAATATTTTTTATGTTAATTATTTTTCGCCTACTCGTCTAATATCAATATTCTTTAAAATATATTGATTTCATGTTTATGTTGTTAGAGAGAGAGAGTTGGAGAGACATTTTTTCACATTTAAAGAAGAAAATCAATATTTAAAAAAAAAATTATATTAGATTAGTAGACAAAAAAGAATAATCATCAAAAAATTATTCATTTTTAACAATGCTCATTTTTCAATTTGAAATAATTTTAGTGGATCCTTCACCAAACAAGATAAATAAATTCAGAACCAAAAATATAATAGTAAATTTTTCAACCAAAAAAAATTTTGATTTTTTTATTCAGTTCACATTTAGGCGAAAAACGAGAAAGAGGGGAAGTTTTTCAAAAATAGGAGAAAAGGAAAAATTAAAAAAAAGGGGAAAAAGGGGAATATCCGAAATAGTTTGACGTCTAAAAGATAAAACCAAAAAGATGTAAAAATTGTGAGTTATTCCTTGAAACTTATAATGTATTAATTTATCAACAATTGTTTACAGACATCGATTGATAAAAAGTATCCCTTAATTTTGCAGAATTTTATCAAGTGCTTTTATAAACTGAGCCGATTTCCTTCACACGAGAAAATTTCTAGGAAAAACTATTGTTCAGGTCTCAACTTCACGAGGGTGAAAATAATATATTGAATAAGTGTTTTGCAATAATATCAGAAAATTACTCCCAATTACATGCATCTCGTTCGACACGAACCCCTTTCAGGACTGGTTGTCTGATCACGTGCGGCATGTGCTACTGTGGAAGGCGTCTGATAAAAATCACTGTAACTACTTCCAACAGGCGAATGACCGCCTGGACACGCAAGTGTCAAGCTTGCATCCAGTCGATACTAAAAATTGTAATTTTTAACTTCTATTCTCCCAGAAAAAAATGTAAAAAGAAAAATGCTGAAAAATTAATTTCAAAAAATTAAAATTTATTTAAATAAAGAATAAGGTAATTTTTGTTTTTGAAACAGCCAACTGGAACCTCGATTCAAAGATTTTTAGATATATTTTTTTATATCGTTTTTGGCGCTAATTATAATTAAATATAATTAAATGTTTACATAATTTGTTTAAACAATGCATTATTGTTCTTAGCAATATTCTGTTAGAATAGAGTTGGAAAATCGCGGTTTTTTCAAATTTTTAAACTTATTTTCAACATTTCTGTTGTGTACCGCTAATAATCAATCAAACTTAACAGATATAATTGTTTAAACAAATTATTATTATTTATAATAATATTCTTTTAGAATAATGCTAGAAAGTTGTAGTTTTTTCAAAAAATTTATATTTTTCATCCACTTTTCAATTAGAGTGAGGTGATAATTGAATCTACTGACCAAACATAATTTTTTAAACAATTATTTATTATTTTCAATAATATTCTTCTACCAAAAATAATGCTAGATAGTTGTGGTTTTTTTCTGACATTTTTCACTTTTTGTCAACTTTGCACTTAGTGAGGTATGAATTGATTAAAGTTAAGAGACGTAATTTATTTAAACTATTTATTATTATTTTTAATAATATTATCTTAAAATAATGCTAGATATTTGCGTTTTTTTTATTCGACTTTTTGTCCACTTTTCTCTTAAAGCAAGGTATAAATTATTGAATATTACCAAAAATAATTGTTTAAACAAACCATTATTGTTTATAACTATCTTCCCCTATAGTAATGCTAGATAGTTCTCTTTTTTCCTGAAATATTCAACTTTTTGCCCACTTTTTAGTTAGAGAAAAGTAAAAATTATTGTAATTTAACAAAAATAATTGTTTTAACTAATTATTATTGTTTAAAACTATCTTCTCCTATAGCAATGCTAAATAGTTGCGGTTTCTTGTTAAATTTTTCGCTTTTTGTCAACTTTTTACTTAGTGAGGTGATTGTAAATACAAGTTGATAAAATAATTGTTTAAACAAATTATTATTATTTTTAACTATCTTCTCACATAGTAATGCTAGATAGTGGCGGTTTTCTCTGAAATTTTCCACTTTTTGTCAACTTTTCTCTTAGTGAGGTAATAGTCAATTAAACATAACAAACGTTATTATTTAAACAATTTTTTATTGTTTTTAATTATATTATATTTGAATAATGCTATAAATTTGTGTTTATTCTCAAATATTCGACTTATTGACCACTTTTTACTTGCAGCAAGGTAAAATTATTAAAATTTAACAAGAATGATTTTTCAAATTAATTATTATTGTTTATAACAATCCTCTCCTATAATACTGCTAGAGAGCTGCGACTTTTTCCTAAATTTTCCGATTTTTTTCACCTTTTCGCTAAGAGTAAATTAATAATTAATTAAACTTAAGAAACATGATGTTAAACAATTTATTATTATTTTTAATAATGATATATTTAAATAATGCTATGAATTGGTGCTTTTTTTCTGTAATATTCGACTTTTTGTCCACTTCTCTCTTAAACCGAGGTAAAAGTTATTAAAATTTACCAAAATTAATTGTTCAAGCAAATAATTATTGTTTATAACTATCTTTTTTCATGGTAATGCTAGATAGTTGTGGTTTTTTCTGAAATTTTTCACATTTTGTCAATTTTTCACTTAGTGAGATCATAATTAATGCAAGGTCACAAACATAATTGTTTAAACATTTTGTTATTTTTTATATCTATCTTCTCTCAGATAAATGTTAGAAAGTTTCAATTTTCCTGACATTTTGTACTTTTCTTTGACTTTTTATTTATGAACAAATAATACAAAAATAATAAAGAAAATCATTTTTCAAACAATCTGTTTCTTTTTTGTGCATATATTTTTCTGAAATAAAATAGATGTTTAAAATATTCTTCAAATTTTCTGTATGGATTATTTGAAATGTAAATTTTCCTTGAACTAGTTACTAATAGCCCTTTTGTTCTAATAAATACTAATATTTATTATTTTAACCTTACTAAAAAATAAAAAAATCTGAAAATGTCAGAAAAGCCCGCATTACTCCAAGAGAAGATAGTTATAAACCATAATAAATTGCTTGAAAAATTGTGTTTGTTAACTTGCATTGATTATTATCTCAGTAAGTGAGGTAATGAAAACTTATTTGTACAGTTTTTATCTGTCATAAATATAAATAAACTCAATAAATTTGTCAATCAAATTCTTAGGAAATTATACCTTTTGTCTATTATTTTAACAAATTTTGCATTTTTTTATATTGCTGTATTTTATTGTCATTCAAATATTTACCAAGAAATTACATTTTTTGCATCAAAATATTTTTTTAACCTACGAAGACAAATAATATAGGTATTCCTAAAGATTTCTACGATTTCAAAAAATTTTAAGGAACTTCATGAAATTTCATATGATTAAAGGATTTCAAAGATTTATAGGGAATGAAAAGTTTTATAGTGTATTTGTTCCTTTTAAGTTTCTTCTGAATTTTGTTTAAATATTTGCCTTTTATTCTTCTTCACTGTGTGATTATCAAACTAATAAATAAAAATATAATACTCAAATATTTAAATAATAAATGAATATTCATAAAAATATAATGAACACATTTTTTTTACTTATTTAAAAAAACTTTCCTCAAGTAATTATATTCAGTTTTTAATTATGATTGAATTTTACAAGGAAAAAGAGTATTGAAAAATATGCACCTAACAATTTTTGATTTCTTAAAAATAAAATTGAAACTTAATTGGTTGTTCAATCGAGTAAGTACATAACTAAAGTTAGTTGTCGTTCCAAAAAATAGATATATGGGAAAAATAATTTCTTTCTGATCTTGAGAATCAAAATAATATAAATGATGATTCCATTTCAAATAAAAAACATTATTTTAAAATAAAAATGTTTAGGACTTAGAAAAAAACATTTATTTCAACAATGTTTTTTAAATTAAATTTTTTTCTACTATCTCTTCTTACCAATTTTTGAAAAATGCTTTAATTATAATAAAGAATATTGTTTCCAATTTTGAAAGTAAATTTGTCTATGATTTTTCTTCTTAATTTTTTTAATCTTGGTAATCGCTGCGTCTCGAAGACGCGAACAAATATAATATATAAATTACAGTTCTATTCCCAATATTGAAAAAGTTGTCCTTATATCAACAAGATAAACAACATATTTTTTCAATTCATAAATCGGTATTGCTAGATCATAAAAGGTTATGCAAGGTTTTGTCAATAGGTCATTCGATGTGTCACGAAGATGCAAACAAACATGTCATGTACAGTACTGCAGCACTCCTAATATGAATAAAGTTTCTCTCATATAAACAGAATACACACATTTTTTTAAACTTCATCAATTGGCACTGGTCGGCCATAAAAGGTTCATCAATAGGTCAATCGATGCGTCTCAAGGACGAAAACAAATACTTTACATGTAATATTGTCGTATTTTGAATATCAAAAAAAGTTATTCTTATATAAACGGAATGAACCATTTTTTTAAACTTCATGAATCGGTACTGGTGGGTCATAAAAGGTTCATCAATAGGTCAATCGATGCGTCTCGAGGGCGCCAACAAATATGCTAAATATCGTATTGTTGTATTTTGATTATCCAAAAAGTTTTTCTCATATAGGCAGAATAAACCCTTCTTTGAAACTTCCTGAATCGGTACTGGTGGGTCATAAAAGTTTCGACGATAGGTCGATCGATGCATCTCAAGGACGCGAACAAATACTCAACATGTAATATTGTCGTGTTTTGAATACCAAAAAAGCTGTTTTCATATAAACATTATAAACCATTCTTTTAAACTTTATTATTCGGTTCTGGTGGGTCATAAAAGGTTCATTAATAGGTCAATGGATGCGTCTTAAGGGTGTAAACAAATATGCTACATATCGTAATGTTATATTTTGAATATCAAAAAGTTTTTCTTATATAAACACAATGAACAATTTTTTGAAGTTTCATAAATCGGTACTGATAGGTCATAGAAGTTTCAACAGTAAGTCGGTCGATGCGTCTCAGAGACGCGAAAAAATACGCTAGATAACGTATTGTTGTATTTTGAATATCAAAAAAGTTTTTCTTATATAAACAGATCAAACCATTTTTTGAAACTTCATAAATCGGTACTGATAGGTCATAAAAGTTTTACAAATAGGTAAATCAATGCGTCTCAATGACGCGAACAAATACTCTACATTTAATATTGTCGTATTTTGAAAATTAAAAAAGTTTTTCTCATATAAACAGAATAAACCATTTTTTGAAACTTCATAAATCAGTACTGGTGGGTCATAAAAGGTTCATAAATAGGTCAATCAATGGGTCTCAAGGGCGCGAACGAATACTCTACATGTAATATTGTCGTATTTTGAAAATAAAAAAAGTTTTATCATACAAACAAAATGAACCATTTTTTGAAACTTGATAGATGGGTACTGATAGGTCATAAAAGTGATGACAATAGATCGGTCGATGCGTCTCAGAGACGCAAACAAATACGCTTGATATCGTATTGTTCTATTTTGAATATGTGAAAAGTTTTTCTCATATAAACAGATTGAACCATTTTTTGAAACTTCATAAATCGGTACTGATAGATCATAAAAGTTTCGACAATAGGATGATCAATGCGCCTCAAGGACGCGAATAAATACTCTACATGTAATATTGCCGCATATCGACATTAAAAAAAGTTTTTCTCATATAAACAAAATGAGCCATTTTTTGAAATTTCATAAATCGGTACTGGTGCGTCATAAAAGGTTCGTAAATAGGTCAATCGATGCATCTCAAGCACGCGAACAAATACTCTACATGTAATATTGTCATATTTTGAAATTCGTAAAAGTTCTTCTTATATAAACAGAATAAACCATTTTTTGAAACTTCGTAAATCGGTACTGGTGGGTCATAAGAGGTTCGTTAGTAGGTCAGTCAATGCGCCTCAAGGACGCGAATAAATACTCTACATGTAATATTGCCGCATATCGACATTAAAAAAAGTTGTTCTCATATAAACAAAATGAGCCATTTTTTTAAATTTCATAAATCGGTACTGGTGAGTCATAAAAGGTTCGTAAATAGGTCAATCGATGCATCTCAAGCACGCGAACAAATACTCTATATGTAATATTGTCATATTTTGAAATTCGTAAAAGTTTTTCTTATATAAACAGAATAAAGAATTTTTTGAAACTTCGTAAATCGGTACTGGTGGGTCACAAAAGGTTCGTTAGTGGGTCAATCAATGCGTCTCAGGGACGCGAACAAATACTCAATGTATAATATTGCCGCATATCGACATTAAAAAAAGTTTTTTCTCATATAAACAAAATGAGCCATTTTTTGAAATTTCATAAATTGGTACTGGTGCGTCATAAAAGGTTCGTAAATAGGTCAATCGATGCGCCTCGAGCACGCGAACGAATACTCTACATATAATATTGTCATATTTCGAAATTCGTAAAAGTTTTTCTTATATAAACAGAATAAACCATTTTTTGAAACTTCGTAAATCGGTACTGGTGAGTCATAAAAGGTTCGTAAATAGGTCAATCGATGCGCCTCGAGCACGCGAACGAATACTCTACATGTAATATTGTCATATTTTGAAATTCGTAAAAGTTTTTCTTATATAAACAGAATAAACCATTTTTTGAATCTTCGTAAATCGGTACTGGTGGGTCATAAAAGGTTCGTTAGTGGGTCAATCAATGCGTCTCAGGGACGCGAACAAATACTCTACATGTAATATTGCCGTATTTTGACATTAAAAAAAGTTTTTCTTATATAAACAAAATGAACCATTTTTTGAAACATCATAAATCGGTCGCGAACAAATACTCTATATGTAATATTGTCGTATTTTGAATATCAAAAAAGTTTTTCTGATATAAACAAAATAAACCTTCTGGGCTGGAATCATATCAAAATATGTCAAAAAAGTATATTTGAAAATTTAGGTCATTACAAACCTCACTCTACTAGGAAGCATATCGTATAATAAGATGAAAATCTTATTCTGCAATTGACTTTTGTAAAGTTCTATTCTATAAGTTTTTATGATTGCGACAATACCCGATTATTATGACTCAAAGATACGGAAATAATTTGCATAATCCTGGATTTCCTTTATGCAGCTGGTGTTGGAAGAAAGTGTCTGTAGAATTCATATTATAATACGGCAGCTTTAGCTCTCCTGTTCCAGATCGAATTACGAAACTGTAGACTATTGTTATCAAATCGGATACTATAGAGAACGAAGATATTATACGGTTTTATCTTTACTCGTAAGCTGGAGACTATTGGCACTCAATACCTCCACTATATCCACTTATATACTCGTACCACTGGTAAGATGTCAGGGCATAAAAGAAAGCAACTGATTGCTTACGATGGCGTGAAAGTGGATAAAAAGAGTGAAAATCAGAGAAACTTCCTTTTAGAGGAAAAACCTATTTTGCAGAAGAAAATTCTGTTTTCAGAAGTTTCTCCATCTTTCCCTATTTGATGTTGGGCTCTGATGGGGCCCAGACTGAAAATTCTAGTCTAGAAAAAACTGATAGGGGCCCAATCAGGCTCTAGTGGGAAATTTCTTATTTGAATGAGTAAGAAAATTCTATAAAACTTTTATTTCAAGTTGTATTTTGTGAAATTATGAAATTATTATGAAATTATGTAAAGATATGATCAATAATAAGATATGATAATAAGTTGTTTGTCATTTTTTTCTACATTTAGTTGTTAATTTCTTGCAAGATTCAAGAGTAGGAAACTGAAATGTATTGTTTTTAGAAGAATGCAACAAATTTTTTTAAATACTTCTTATGCTAGAAGAAAGGTTATTTTGTAACATAAGAAAAATTTATATAATTTTTTTTCTAATTGTTTCAAAATTAAATGCTAGTATCGAAAATTCCGTTTCCTTTTGTTTACCAAATTTCGTATGTTCTAACATGGCCTTAGAAAATGATAAAAATTATTTTTTCTACTCTGCAGTATCTTTCACTGAATTTATATGTTTCTGAAAATTACCCTTCTGATGTTTTTTGAATTTTCAAATTTAATAAAATAATCCAAAATGTTTGAATAAATATAGGATTTTTTAAATCCATAATTTCGAATTCTTCGAATTTTTGTGAATAATGCCCGGAAATTTGTTCGAATCTACACAAAAATAAATCCATTTTTTTTAAAATGATATTTAGAGGTGGTGCAAGCCCAATGCAGTTTAACATGTATTTCCCATAAGAAAAAAATACGTTTTTGTAAATTTTATTCAGAACCCTCAATATTATCTAAATTGAGTCGAAACTCAACATTTATCTTCAA
The DNA here is from genome assembly GCA_011634705.1 of Andricus grossulariae. Taxonomy (NCBI): domain Eukaryota; kingdom Metazoa; phylum Arthropoda; class Insecta; order Hymenoptera; family Cynipidae; genus Andricus; species Andricus grossulariae. The sequence continues at coordinate 9,706 of JAABKJ010007299.1, forward strand.
AATTAGCCATAGAGTACGAATAAAATATTACTTTTTGAATATCACCCCCATAAGTCTGTTTTATATTGTCTCGAAAAAACCCCATAAGTGAACAAATGGTTCTTGCGAGATTTTGGCGCTACTTAAGATTTTTTTTGCGTTTTTTTTAATGCGAATTGTTTCTAATAGATGGAATACTAATTTATATTGAAAATTAGATGTTAACATGAATTTTTTAAACAATCTATTATTGTCTTTAGCAATTTTCTCTTAAAATGGAGATAGAAAGTCGCGGTTTTTTCCAAGTTTTTTCACTTTTTGTCCAATTTTCAATTAAAGAAAGGTGAAATTTTATTAATATCAACAAACATTATTGTATAACAAATTTATTATTATTCTTTATAATATTCTTATAGATTAATTCTGAAAATTGCAGTATTTTTCTGAAATTTTCAACTTTTTGTTCATTTTTCACTTGGAGTGAGTTAAATAATAAATTAAAGTTGACAAAATTATTATTTTTTCAAACTTATTATTATTATTAACAATATCAAATTTGAATAATGTTAGAAAGTTGTGGTTTTTTTCTTAAATTTACAACTATGTGTCTACTTTTCACATAGGGTGAGTTCATAATCTATTCAATTTAGCAAGAATAATTATTTAAACAATTTATTATTGTTTATAACCATCTTCTTTATTAATGCAATATAATGGCGGTTTCTTCTGAAATTTTTAACTTTTTACATACTTTTTACTTAGTAAAGTAATAAGTAATGCAAGTCAACAAACATGCCTATTTAAACAATTAATTATTGTTTATAACTATATTCTCTTAAAGTGATGCTAGAAAGTTGCTTTCTTCTGAAATCTTTAGTTTTGCTTTGATTTTTCAGTTATGAACAAATAATAAGTGAACCTCAACAAGAATCATTTTTAAATAGCACTTAACTTTTTTAAGTTAATTATTTTTGCCCTTTTGACAAAGTTTAAAAAAATTTCAAGGTGTAAACGAAAAATGTTTACTTATCATTTGTTCTTAACTAAAAAGACAAAGAAAAGTTAAACATTTGAGAAGAAACCGCAACTTTCTAGCACTTATGTAAGATACAATAGTTATAAACAATAATAAATTGTTGAAACAACTATTATCATGAACTTGCATTAATTATTATCTCACTATGTAAAAAGTGGGCGAAAAGTTAAAAATTGCAGATAATAAACCGTAACTATCTGGCATTGATATAGATCAAGACAGTTATTAACAATAATAATTTGTTTAAACAATTATTTTTGCTGACTTTCATAATTATTAAGTCACACCAAGTAAAAAATAGACAAAATAGTTGAAAATTTCAGAAAAAACCGCATTTTTTACCATCAAGCAAAGAGAATATTATTAATAATAATAATAAATTGTTTAAACAATTACTTTAATTAGCTTGAATTTATTATTACTTTATTCTAATTTAAAAATGGATACAAGTTAAAAAATTCAGAAAAAAAGCAACTATCTAGTGTTAATACAGAAGAAGATAGCTATAGACAATAATAATAATAATAATAATAATTATTGTTTCTTAGCAATTTTCGCTTAGAATAGGGATAGAAAGTCGCGGCTTTTTCGCAAATTTTCGACTCATTGTCCAATTTTCAATTAGACTGAGATGATAGTTAATTATTTTTACGAAAATAATTGATTAAACAATTTATTATTATTGTTAATAATACTCTCTTTAAATAATGCAAGTAAGTTGCGGTTCTTTCTGAAATTTTCCACTTTTTCTCCACTTTTAAATCAGTGAGATAATAATAATTGCAAGTTAACAAAATATTTTTTTAAACAAACTAATTATTGTTTATCAATTTTTTTCTCTAAGATAAGTTATGAAAAAAAATATATTAGAGAGAATCATATTTAAAACGATCTCTTTCTTTTATTTCAACATATTTTTCTGAAATAAAACATATAATTTAAATATTCTTGACATTTTTTATATGGATCATAATAAATGCAAATTTTCCTTGAAGTAGATATTGTAAGCCTTTTTGTTTTGAATTAATATTCACATTAATATTTATTATCTGTTCCTGACTAAAAAGTAAAAAAAAAACTAACAGTTTTAAAGAATAAATTGTTTATACAAATGTGTTTGTTAACTTGCATTATTTATTACTTCACTGAGAAAAAAGTTGCTAAGTTTGTTTAAATAATTTTTTTTTCTCAATTGAGTTAGTTTTTATTTGACTCCAATTGAAAAGTAGAAAAATACTTGAAAATTTTAGAAAAAATCGCATCTATCTAACATTAATGAAGAAGAAGATAATTATAAACAATATTAAATTTTCAAATAATTATTTTTTCTGAATTGAATTAATTTTTATTTCACTGCAACTAAAAATTAGAAAAATAGTTGACAATTTCAGGGAAAAAACCGCAACTCTCTAGCATTATTCAATTTGTATAACAATACCAATAATAATAAATTGTTCAAACAATTAATTTGTTCAACGTTAAATAATTGTTACCTCACTCAAAAGGAAAAGTGGACAAGAAGTTGAATATTTCAGAAAAAACCGCAACTTTCTAGCATTTTTCAAAGAGAATATTATTCGCAATGATAAATTGTTTAAATTATTATTTTTGTCAACAATAATTGAGTATTATCTTACCCTAATTGAAAATTCGACAGATTGGAAAATTTGTGAAAAAACTGCGACTTTCTAACTCTATTTTAAGAGAAAATTGCTAAAAAAATATAAATTGTTTAAACAATCGGTGTAAACATCTAGTTATCAGTATGAAGTAGTATTTTATGCATTAAAAATAATTTTCATAAAAAAAAATCGTAAAATATAATTAGCGCCAAACACTCGCAAAACCCATTTTTTGGCAAAACCCATTTTTTCACTTTTCGACTATTCCATTTTTAATTAAAGTTTATATTTTTCAGTTGAAAATTTAACTACTTATTTAAAAATTTATCTCTTCGGTTAAAAATTCAACTATTTGGTTCAAACTTTTATTCGTTTGTTGAAAAATAACATTTTTTAGTAAAAATTGAACTATTTCATTTTTGGTTGAAAGTTTATATTTTTTGTTTAAAAATTCAACTATTTTGTTGAAAAAATAGTCCTTTATGGTTCAATTCAACTGTTTTTCATTCAAACTTAAATTTTTTTGCTTGCAATATCCACTTAAACATTTTTCGTTGAGAATTTACCTTTTTTGGTTGAAAACGTAACTATTTTGTTCAAAATTCTTTTGTTTTTCGGTTGAAAATTAATTTTTCAAACAGAAAATTTAACTATTTAATTTTCATTTAAAATTTATCTTTCCCAGTTAAAAATTAATCTATTTAGTTGAAAACTTATTTTTTTAAACTGAAAATTCAACTATTTGGTTGACAATTCATGTATTTTGTTAAAAATTCGTTTTTTTTTGGTAGATAATTAATCTTCTTCATTGAAAATTCATATCTTTTTTTGAAAATTTAACTACTTGGTTGAAGATTGAATTTATTTATTAAAAATGTATTTTTTTGGGGTTCAAGATTCATTGTTTTAGTTGAAAATTAATATTTTTAGTAAAAAATCCAACTATTTTTGGTTGAAAGTTAATTCTTTTTTATTTAAAAGTATACTATTAAATTTTTGGTTAAAATTAATCAATTTTAATTAAAAATTTATCTACTTGGTGGAAAATTAACGTTTTAATTGAAAATCAACTGTTTAGTTGAAAATTTATATTTTCGGGTTCAAAAATCATATTTTTGGATTAGAAGTTTAACAATATGGTTGCATTTTTTTCTTTCTGTCTGAAAATTTATTTTTGGTAGAAAATTCAACTATTTTGTCAATAGTTTAACTATTTTGTTCAAAATTTGTTTGTTTTTGGTTGAAAATTAATTTGTTTAAATAAAAATTCAACTATTTTGTTTTTTATGAAAAAATCATCTTTTTTAGTCAAAGATTCAACTATTCAGTTCAAAATTTATCTTTTTAATTGAAGACTGAACTACATGGTTGAAAATTAATCTTTTTTAGTAATAAATTAAACTATTCGGTTAAAAATTCACGAATTAATTGAAAATTCTTCTTTTTTGGTAGAAAATATTCTTCTTGGCTAAGAAATCATCTCTTCAATTAAACATTCAACTATTTTGCTAAAAATTTTAATAATTTTGTTGAACTTTCAATTAATTGGTAAAAAGTTTATCTTTTTATTCAAAAATTCATATCTGTGATTGAAAAATCCAACTTATTTTGGTTAAAAGTTAAGTCTTTTTATTTAAAAATCTTGGTTCAAAATTAAAGTTTTGATTAAAATTAAACTTTTTGGTTAAAAATTTGAATTTTCAGGTTTAAAAATCAATTTTTTGGTTTGAAAGTTTAGCAGTATGGTTGCTCTTTTTTTCTTGACTGAAAATTTTTTTTTGGTTGAAATATCAACTTCTAAATTTTTGGTTGAGAATTCATTTTTTCTGGCTGAAAATTTCACTATTTTGTTCAAAATTCATTTTTTTACGTTAAAAATTAATTTTTTTTCAAGTACAAATTTAACGTTTTCATTTCTATTAAAAATTTTTCTTTCTTAGCTGAAAATTCAAATATTTATTTGAAAATTTATTTTTAAATTGAAAATTCAACTATTTGGTTGAAATTTCGTGTATTTTTTTGAAAATTCGTCTTTTTTAGCAGATAATTAATCTTCTTCATTGAAAATTCATCTTTTTTGTTGAAAATTTAACTACTTGGTTAAAGATTGAATTTCTTCATTAAAAATTCTTTTTTTTTAGGGGTTCAAGATTTATTGTTTTAGTTAAAAATTATTTTTTTAAATTGAAAAATCTAACTATTTTTGGTTATAAACTAATTTTTTTAAAGGAAAATTCAACTAATTCATTTTTTATCAAAAATTTATCTTTTTTAGTCGAAAATTCTACTATTCACTTAAAAATCTATCTTTTTAATTGAAAACTCAACTACATGGTTGCAAATTTATCTTTTTTAGTAAAAAATTAAACTATTTTGTTAAAAATTCATGTTTTTTGTTGAAAATTCTTCTTTTCTCGATAGAAAATAATCTTCTTGGTTAAGAATTAATCTCTTCAATTAAACATTCAACTATTTTGCTGAAAATATTTATTTATTTTTGCACAAAATAAACTTTTTTCAGTGAAAACTTAACTATTCTATTTTTGGTTGAAAATTTATCTTCTTCAGTTGGAAATTAGACTCTTTGGATAAATATTCATACTTTTTAGTTGAAAATTCAATTATTTGGTGAAAAATGTATCTTTTTATTAGAAAAATCATCTCTTTGATTAAAAAATCCAACCACTTTTGGTTAAAAGTTAAGTCTTTTTTATTTAAAAATCTTGGATCAAAATTAAAGTTTTGATTAAAAATCAACTTTTTGATTGAAAATTGAAATTTTTGAGTTCAAAAATCATCTATTTGGCTAGAAAGTTCAACAGTATGATTGTAACTTTAATCAAATTCCAATTAAAAAATCTTTTTTGGTTGAAATATCAACTTGTACATTTTTGGTTGAGGATTCATCTTTTCTGGCTGACAATTTAACTATTTTGTTCGAAATTCATTTTTTTATGTTAACAATTTTTTTTCACGGAAAATTTAACGTTTCCATTTCTATCGAAAATTGATCTTTTTTAGTTGAAAATTCATCTATTCATGTATTTTGTTTAAAATTCTTCTTTTTTGGTAGAAAATAATCTTTTCGGTTGAGAATTTATCTCTTCAATCAAACATTCAACTATTTTGCTAAAAATTCTTATTTATTTTTGTATAAAATTAACTTTTTTCAGTGAAAATTTAACTATTCTGTTTTTGGTTGGAAATGTATCTTTTTAAGTCAAAAACTATGCTATTTGGATAGAAATTTATTCCTTTTGGTAAAAATTCCATTAATTGGTAAAAAATTATATTTTTATTCAAAAACTTATCTTTTTAAATGAAAAAATCCAACTATTTTTGGCTGAAAATTATTTTTTTTTAAAGGAAAATTCAACTATTTCATTTTTTATAAAAAATTTCTCTTTTTTCGTTAAAAATTTAACTATTCAGTTAAAAATTGATCTTTTTAAATGAAAGCTCAACTACATGGTTGAAAACTTATCTTTATTAAAGGAAAATTCATCTATTTCATTTTTATGCGTTTTTTTTTAGTTACAAATTAAACTATTCGGTTAAAAATGCATGTATTTTGTTGAAAATTCTTCTTTTTGCTAGATTATAATCTTCTTGGTTAAGAATTCGTCTCTTGAATTAAACATTCAATTATTTTGCTAAAAATTCTTATTTATTTTTTTATAAAATAAACTTTTTTCAGTGAAAATTTAAGTATTCTAGTTTTGGTTGAAAATTTATATTTTTTACTCAAAAATTACACTATTTGGATAGAAATTTATCCATTTTAGTTGAAAATTCACTTAATTGGTAAAAAATTAATCTTTTTATTAAAGAATCCAACTATTTTTGGTTAAAAGTTAAGTCTTTTTTATTTAAAAATCTTGGTTCAAAATTAAACTTTTGATTAAAAATAAACTTTTTGGTTGAAAATTTAAATTTTTGGGTTTAAAAATCATCTTTTTGGCTTGAAAGTTTCACATTATGGTTGTAATTTTTTTGCCTGACTGAAAAATATTTTTTGGTTGAAATATCAACTTCTACATTTCTGGTTGAGAATTCATCTTTTCTGGCTGAAAATTTAACTATTTTGTTGAAAATTCGTGTATTTTTTTCAAATTCGTCTTTTTTTGCTACTACTACTTGGTTGAAGATTGAATTTCTTTATTAAAAATTCATTTTTGTTGGGTGGTTCAAGATTTATTGTTTTAGTTAAAAATTAATCTTTTTAATTGAAAAATCTAACTATTTTTGGTTATAAATTAATTTTTTTAAAGGAAAATTCAACTATTTCATTTTTTATCAAAAATTTATCTTTTTTAGTCGAAAATTCAACTATTCAGTTAAAAATCTATCTTTTTAATTGAAAACTCAACTACATGGATAAAAATTGATCTTTTTTAGTAAAAAATTAAACTATTTTGTTAAAAATGCATGTCTTTTGTTGAAAATTCTTCTTTTTATGGTAGAAAATAATCTTCTTGGTCAAGAATTAATCTCTTTAATCAAACATTCAACTATTCTGCTAAAAATTCTTACTTATTTTTTTTATAAAATAAACTTTTTTCAGTGAAAATTTAGCAATTCTATTTTTGATTGAAAAAGTATCTTTTTAAATTAAAAATTAGACTATTTGGATAGAAATTAATCCTTTTTAGTTGAAAATTCAACTAATTGGTAAAAAATTGATATTTTTATTCAAAAATTCATCTCTGTAATTTAAAATTAATTTTTTGTAATTTTTTGTAATTTAATGTAAGTTAAAAGTTAAGCCTTTTTAATTTAAAAATCTTGGTTAAAAATTGAAGTTTTGATTAAAAATCAACTTTATGTTTAAAAATTAAAACTTTTGGTTTTAAAAATCATCCGTTTGACTTAAAAGTGTAACAGTATGGTTGTACTTCTTTTTCTTGACTGAAAAATCTTTTTTGGTTGAAATATCAACTTCTACATTTTTGGTTGAGAATTCATCTTTTCTGGCTGAAAATGTAACTATTTTGTTCAAAATTCTTTATTTTTATGTTAAAAACTAACTTTTTTCACGACAAATTTAAATTTTTCATCTTTATTTAAAATTTATCTTTGTTATTTAAAAATTCAACCATTTAGTTGAAAATTTATTTTTTTAAATTAAAAATTCAACTATTTAGTTGACAATTCGTGTATTTTTTTAAAATATGTCTTTTTACCGTTATTTTTCTTCATTGAAAATTGATATTTTTTGTTGAAAAGTTAACTATTTGGTTGAAGATTGAATTTCTTGATTGAAAATTCTGTTTTTTTTGGGGGTCAAGATTCATTGTTTCAGTTAAAAATTATTCTTTTCAATTGAAAAATCCAACTATTTTTGGTTGAAAATTAATTTGTTCAAATAAAAATGCAACTATTTCATTTTTCATAGAAAAATCTCTTTTTTAGTTAAAAATTCAACTATTCAGTTACAAATTTATCTTTTTAATTGAAAACTAAACTACATGGTTGAAAATTGATCTTTTTTAGTAAAAAATTAAACTATTCGGTTAAAAATTCATGTATTTTGTTTAAAATTTTTATTTTTGGTGGATTATAATCTTCTTGGTTAAGAATTCGTCTCTTGAATTCAACATTAAATTATTTTGCTGAATATTCTTATTTATATTTTTATAAAAAAAACTTTTTCAGTGAAAAGTAAACTATTATATTTTTGGTTGAAAATTTATCCATTTTAGTTAAAAATTAGACTATTTCAAATTAAGCTAAATTAAATTTATAAATTTATCTAAATTTATTTATTTAACTAAATTTATCCTTTTTAGTTGAAAATGCAATTAATTGGTAAAAAATATATCTTTTTATTCAAAAATTCATCCCTTCAATTAAAAAATCCAACTATTTTTGGTTAAAAGTTAAGTCTTTTTTATTTAAAAATCTTGGTTAAAAATGTAAATTTTTTAGTTTAAAAATCATCTTTTTGGCTTGAAGGTTTAACAGTATGGTTGTATTTTTTTTTCTTGTCTGAAAAATCTTTTTTGTTTGATGTATCAATTTCTACATTTCTGTTTAAGAATTCTTCTTTTCTGGCTGAAAGTACAACAATTTTGTTCGAAATTCGTTTTTTTATGTCAAAAATTAATTTTCTTCAACGAAAAATTAAACGTTTTCATTTTCATTGAAAATGTATCTTTTTTAGTTGAAAATTATTTTATTTTAAATTGAAATCAAATCATTTGGTTGACAATTCATGTATTTGGATGAAAATTCGTCTTTTTTGGTAGAAAACGGATTTTTTTGTTAAAAATTCATTTCTCTGGTTAAACCTTTAACTATTTCGTTGAATATTCAACATTTTCTGAAAATATTTTTATTGGCTATAGGAAGTTGTAAATCTTTCAGAAGTGGTTGTCAGAACTAGAAAAATTTATAAAAACACTTTGAGAAAGAAAAAACTTAATTTCCAAGTCCGAATTTACGACCATCCTTCGACTTCAAATGAAAAGTACAACAAATTCCACACGATTGATATGAATGAAGTTGTGGAAAAACTAATTTTGTATTTGCAAAAGAGAATCATTTTCACCTGGAGTTGATAATCTATTTGTTTTTTAATTTCTTAATTTTGTTTTATTTGTTTAATTTGTTTTTTAAAGGTTCTTTTTATTACAATTTCCTTTCATGACAAATGTGATTGTTGTAAAGAAAAACTTCGCAGTTAAAGAAATTTTGAAAAATATTTCTGAATAAAGTTTTTAGAATTCTTTGCATTTCTAAAAGGCTCTTGAATCACAAATATGAGCACCTGGGAATTATCATACAGAAGGGTCTAACGAGGGCAAAATTCTGCCAACTCGGCATTTCATCATGGTGACCTGACAAACTTAGTACCACCGATTAAATGCAAATGAGTTCATCGATAAAGGCGACGAACGATTGGTAAACGTTCTTGAGAGAATTCTTTTGAAAAGTGATTTCTTCCGTCCCATCCAACAATCACTGATAAAGCTTTCATGATCATAACTCTAAAATCTTCAAAAAATTAAACTGGTTTTCATAATTTTGATAATATTCCTGGTGAAAATATTTGAAAAAAGTAAAAAAAAATAAAACCATTCAATAGTGACACAAGCTTAAAAGTATTTTTAAGTAATTTTCAACTTAAAAAAATGATTTGTTGTTTAAAATATTTTTTTCGCTTTCAAATCGTGAAAAGTTATTATTTTTTCGGGATAAATGATAGAGTTGATGAATTTCAAGAATTATATTTCTTGTTTGACATATATGGTAACAATTCAAACCATTTTTATTTGTTTAAACCATTTTTCTTCTGTGAATCTTTCAAAATTATTTTTTTTTCTGGAACTAATGTCGCAAAAATGTTTAAAAATGATTATTGTTTTAAGAAATTAGGGTGTAAGTTCTGAAATAAGAAAATATGAAATAATAAGCAACATAGTGTAAGTGATTGAAAAAAATAGAATTTTCTCCTTCTTCCCCATTCAAAGGTGAAAAAATGTTGGTAAACAAATTTATTCCGAAAAATCGTAAATTTTAACGATGTACAGGGGGAAAATTTTTTAAATAATTATCAAATATCTCAAACTAGAAATATTAATCTTGAAATTTATCAACTTCAAGATAAGTTTGAAAATACTTGAACATCCTTCAAGATGTGACTAAATATTAATTTACAAAAGGTTAATAACAAATATTTATTTCCTTGAATATAATATGAGTCAGATCTCCTGACAATAAATTTTTTCGAAAAATCAAATTTTTAGAAGACATACATGATTTCAACCCTTTTTCATTCCTACGAAGCGTGTACCGAAAATTTCCGAAAATTTTGAAAATTGTTTGATTATCTAAATTTGTGTGTATTTTCAAAATTTCCAAAATTTCTAAGATGTTTAAAATTTTTTAAATTATAAAAATTAAAGAAATTAGAAAATTTCTGAATTTTATAAATTATTAAAAATGACTAAAATGTTAAAAATGTCTAAAATCATCAAAATTTCTGAATTTTATAAAAGGTTCCAATTTTTAAAATTTCTAAAATATTAAAATTTAATAAAATTATAAAAATTATCGTAATTCTGAATTTTATAAGATATTCCAATTTTTTAAATTTCAAAAATTTCTAAATTGTTCAACATTTCTAAAGTTATAAAAATTTCTAATACGTCATCCCCTTTCTGCCCTAGGAAAGACTTTTCAATGTCTTGAGCTAATGCGAATGTGTCCAACTGGACTGTATGAATTTGAGAAATTTTGGAAAGTTTTAAAAATTGAAAATCTATTGTAAATATAAATAATAAACGAATTTGAAAGTGTCAGATCTTTTAAAAAATTGACAGTTTTGAAGCAATGCTAAAAATTAAAAAAAATTTTAACATTAGAAATTTTGAAAAATGTTTATAATTTTCGAAATGTAGGAAGTTTCAGAGATTTAGGTGATTGAAAATTTTTGAAAATTTTGGATATTCAAGAAATTTTGATAATTTTATAAATTTTGAAAATTTGAGACGTTTTTATAATTTAAAAATGTTTGATAATTTTAGACATTTTTAACAGTTTAGAAATTTTGATAATTTCGTCAATTTTAATAATTTTTTTAATTGTGAACATTTGAGATATTTTAGACATTTTGGAAATTTTAGAAATTGAAGGCATTTTATGAATTTGGAACATTTCGGAAATCTTGATAATTTAAATTTTTTTAGAAATTTCACAATTTCATAAATTTGAATAATTTTAGAAATAAAAAAAATTTGG
>JAABKJ010007300.1:0-21083 GCA_011634705.1 Andricus grossulariae
CTTGAGAAGAAAAGGTGGTTAGAAAAATATGTAAACAACAATGTTCAAAATCTTGAAGACTTGAATTGTCCTTCGTTAAAGAAAATAACATTTGAATCATCACTACCTTCATGTACACATCATACATATCGCACTACTAATTGCGCTGTGAATAATGCTGTAATATTAAAAAATTGGATTCTAAATAAACCAGATAATTGTACAACGAGCAATGTTTCAATAGACGAAGTAGATGCTAATTATACAGCAAAAGATTTTTATAATGATATCGAAAACTTTTTGTAAAAACTAGGTTAAGATTTTTTTAAATTAAATAAATGAATTTTTAAATGGATTACTAAATGTCTATTTACTCATAATTTACCCTTCCTATTAATTTTAAGTTAGATCTTTTAAGTAAACATTAGTTTATATTTAAGTTTTTAAGTAAACATTAGTTTATAGTTAGTTTTTAAATAAACATTAGTTTACTGTTACATTTTTTCAAGTAAAAAATTACTTAATTTGCTCATTATTGAATATCTTCAAATAATTTTCACTTTTATCTATCTGCGCATGCGCAATATTGATACCACTGTTGCATTGTCTCTAGCTCGGAGGAAGTTATAACGGTGGCATTTTATCGTATAAGTGGGGGAATCTCCTATTAAAATACTATGCATGCGCAGAATTGGAGTGGCGACTAGAAGGGTGGGGATTTCTGCCTATAAAAGCGCTTCTCCAGAGCGATTTCTTCATTCAGCCTCTTCAGTTGCTTGCGAAAACACGTCACATCTCTGAAGAAAAAATGGACCTGCAGAAGATCAATGCCATTGGTCGAATGGAAGGCTACCTACCAAAGAGGCCGCTGACAGACCTGACTCCAAAAAAAAGGTATGCAGTGACGAGGATCCAGAAGGTGCAAACCAAGTATGGAACCAGGATCGTTGTCGAGCTGAAAGGTACTTTCAATACTTTCCTGCCTGTGAGGCTTGTGAAAGTTCTAGAAGTTCCTGAAACTCTGAAAAGTATGCAGGAAGCTGCTTCTGCGGAGAAGCTACATTTGAAATGTTTGGGTGGACAATATAATAATGTCGAATTTAAAAATGTTAAATAAATATTTAAAAAATTATGAAAATAAATCAATTGAATTTTAACGTTTAACCATTGTTCTTATAATTTGTTAATTAGTTTTAGTTACTATGTGAGATTTTTTTGTTTCCTCTACTTAATTTTCCTATGATTAAAATTGATTTGCCAATTAATGAGTTGTAGCGCGGGAAATTTAAATTAATAAATTTTAGGCTACTTGAAACAGCGCAGGAAATCTCAAGGGGACACTTGTAGATATAGGGGACAACAGCGCGCGTGCAGGACGCACTGGGGCGAGACACAGGATGTCGGTAAGGTACGGACAGACTGAGAATCAATTCAACGGCCGATAAATGCATTACCGACTGTTGATACATTGATTTTAGTGCTGGCAGAAAGTACTGAATGACGTCATCAGTTACTTACACGCGATTGATAAGGTAGGCTCTTGATATAGCGACTGAGGCTCCATCTGTGGCTGGAGATGTGCATTACCGGTGGCCCCTGTTCTACCGACCTATAGAAAAATGATGATATAAAAATTACCGACCTCCCTGTTTACCGACTGATGTTAACATTGTTCCCTACCCTACCGAAATATAGAACAATTATAATATAAAAAATTACTGACCTCCCTGTTTTACCGACTGATGATAATATTGTTTCCTACCTCGCCGACCGGTGGTGAAATGATAATATAAAAAATTGTCGACCTTCCTGTTTTACCGACTGATGGTATCATTTTTACCTACCTTACCGACAGATACTGAAATTTTTATATAAAAAATTGTCGACCCCTCTGTTTTACCGATTAATGGTAGCATTGTTACCAACCTTACCGACAGATGCTAAAATGTTGATATAAAAAATTGTTAACCCCTCTGTTTCACTGATTGATGGTAGCAGTGTTACCTACCTTACCGACAGATGCTAAAATGTTGATATAGAAAATTATCGATTTACCTGTTTTACCTGCCGATGGTAATAAACTGTTTTGCCGATTAATGGTCCCTTAGCACGGAACAGAACCTTATAATGTTAACTTAGCAGGGACCTCCATTGCCAACTTCACTTTTTTACCGACTTAGCATGGAACAGAATCTTATAATGTTAACTTAGCAGGCATATCCATTACCAAACTCACTGTTTTACCTACTTAGCATGGAACATAACCTTGAACTTACCGACCTCTCTGTTTTACCGACCGATGTTCCAATGCTATCTCAGCAGGCATCTGCATTACCGACCTCACTGTTTTACCGATCGTTGGTAACTTAGCACGGAACAGAGCCCTCCCTTTGTCGGTAGCGCCATCTGTTGGTGTCGGTAACTAGCGACGGTGGCGCTATCTCTCGGAATTTGAGCTCGTAGCCGCCTAGCCCTACTACTGACGTGGTTTACGTCGCTCTGTGTTTATAAGATTATAAAATGGACTATAGTAGCTTAAAAAGTGACTAAAGAGACATGTCAGATTCCGGTACCAATGCATGTATCAATGCTTATTGGTAAAAAGTGTTTAGTGAAAGAGGAAACAACGTACTGATAATTTTCCAAGTGCTTTGTGCGAGTGTCCGTTTCTGCTTAAGAAATTCGAAGAATAGTGTATCCACTAATACAGCTTTGAAAGAGTGTATGTGGGCCTCTAATACTCAAATGAATGTTGATTAGGAGTTCGGCGGCTAGCGATAACAGAGAGGTAAACACAATTTCAACAATGGGCGATCACGAAGGAAATACCACAACTCTGAAAAAGATGTCAGTTTCTCAATTTGAGAAACTTTTGCATACTTGGAAGAACAGTATTTTAGAAGGGATCTCGAAGAATATAATAGAAACCGTGAAAGAGGAACTAAAGCCTGTCAATGAAGAAATACATAAATGTAAATTGGAAATTGAAGATCTAAAGAAAACAAATGAAGATTGAAAGACGAAAATAGAACTAGACCAACAAAAGACAGAAAGACTAAATAAAAAGAATAATGTTCTTCTTTTTGAATGGAGGTTAATAAGCAAGAAAATGGTTTAGAGGATCTTTTAATTCATTTCATAAAAAGCTCACTGGATGTTGAAATCGAGCCGTCAGATATCAATTTTGCAAAAAGAATGAAAAATCACAGCAATGATAGCCGCAACACGTCAGTTCTGCTTTCTCTAGCTACGTACAGGAAAAAGATCGAGATTCTAAGAAGAAAGACTATGCTCAAAGGTACCAGAGTTTTCATTGAAAACGACTACGACAAAACCACGCTGGAAAACAGGAAACAATTAGTTCCATTATTTAAAGAATTAAAATATCTGGAAATAAATGTTCAATCAAGGGATGATTTCATGATGATTGAGGGAAAGCGCTGCGATCTCAATGAAGTTAAATGTTTCCTGACAGAAGCATGCTCGTCGAAAAAGAGAAGTCGAATTAGCGATGATAACATGGATCGAAGCGAAGAAGACACCCCTGAACCGGACATCACACAAAAAAAAAAGGAAATACAAAAAGAGGAAGGATAAAGTTGAAGATCAAAATTTGGAGAAATTTCTTTTCCGAACGGAAGCAGGATCATAAGAAGATAAGACAGAAAAGCCAAACAACTCGCCAACATTTTCCACGAATAAACAAAGCTCGGCATAGGACCCCTACCCCATTTAAAATTGTATTCTGGAATATCGAAGAATTTGGAAATTTAATAAACTTGGACCGTAAACAACAAGATCATCTTCTGAGCTATGAAATATTAGGATTTACCGAAACCTGGCTATGGAAAAACCTGGAAGAACCTCCAAATTTCCTAGCAGATTAACATATGGTGCAGCACGCTGCAGTGAAGGATCACAGCGTAGGAAGAGCAACCGGAGGTATTTTAATTTTTATAACAAAAAAAAATTTTCGTTGCTAGATATAATAGAACTTACGAACATGTGGATTTTTATCAAACTAAGAAGTAGGAATTAAACGTTTGTAGTAGGGGTAGTATATTTTAAACCTAATTTAGACTCGGATATGGTTATGGATATGTCAGGTGGGAGCCTAGGCAGTCTAAACTGTGATAGAAATGAAATACCATGCAGAATTGGAGGAGATTTTAACTCTAGGGTGGGAAATTTGAATAAGATTGATGCAGCGTTACTATAGGGATCTGTATTGTCAGGAGATGGAGAAAGTAGAGACACAAAAATAAATTATAGAGGTAGATTTTTACCGAGTCTTATGGAATCTGAATGTTTGAAGCTTTTAAATGGTAGATCTCCTGATGACACACCGGCGAACTTCACCTTTACAAATAATAATCGGGGCAAGAGCACTATTGATCTGATTTGGATAAACTTGGCTTGCATTAAATACATAATTAATAGTAAAATAATTGGGCTAGCTACAGTTACAGATCACTTTTTGAGCACAATCGAATTAAATTATACCACAGATTTGAATGCAAATATAATAAAGAAAAATAATCTTACATTACAAGAAATTTATAAATGGAATGCAGAGAAAGAGGAATCATATAGAAAACATCTGGAGAACTCTAAAATAATTCAGATCAATAGTGGTTCGATAGAACACCTAAATTCAAATCTGGAAATAGCTATCAAAGTGGCTGAATCTAGTTCGGGGTTGTGTTCTGCCCGACCAGTAATTAAAAATGATCAGAAAACGAAAAATAAAAGTTGGATGGATGAACAATTTAAAACTTCCAAGGTTGAATTAAATAAAGCTTTGAAAGATGTTAAAGAGAACAATTTTAATGATGTTCAACTAACTAAATATAATGTAATTAAAAAGGCTCATAAAACATTAACCAAAAATAAGAAAAAAGAAGCAAGAGAAAAAGATTTAAGAGCATTAATAAATATAGAAGATCCAAAAGAATTCTGGATTATAATAAAGAAATTTATAAGTACAAGATTTTCAAATTGTCCGATTCCTATTCAAGTTTGGGAAAATTATTATACTGCAAACTTTGCGAATCCAAAAGTACATAAATTTAAATTGATGGTCGGGGGGTATATTCCTGAACTGGATGGCAAGATAGAATTCGACGAACTGATTGAAAGTTTAGGTGAGGCTAAAAATTGTAAAGCCCCAGGGCCCGATGGGATAACCAATGAATTTTATAAGTTTGTTCCTTTTAATGTCCTGAGTTCAATGTTAAAATTATTTGATAATATTTTAGAGACGGGGGAAATTCCAGAAGGCTGGGGAAAATAAAAACGATTGTATTCCATAAAAAGGGAGACAAAAACGACCCTGGTAATTATAGACCAATATCACTTTTAAATAATTTGACGAAAATTTTTAATCGTATTCTAGCGAATAGAATTCAGGTCTTTGCTGAAATTAAAGGTTTAATCCTTTAAGGCCAAGCTGGGTTTAGAAAGGAAAGAAGTTGCAATGATAACATATTTATATTGAAAATAGGGATCCATTTGGTAATTAGAAAGAAAGGTAGGACAATGTTTGCTATATTTGTTGATTTTAAACAAGCATTCCCGTCAGTAAATCACCAAATCCTCTGGGAGAAGCTCCAAAGTCTAGGTCTGAATAGGAAAATTCTGAGAGTAATTATAAATCTGTATCAAAAAATGTGTGAATTTCACAGGGTGAAATTATGAGTCCTATACTTTACTTGCTTCTTGTAAGTGACATGGAATCATTTTTCAGGGAGCGTGGGGTCTCAGGGGTGGGTTTAGATGAGATGCTCGAAATATTACTACTGGCCTTTGCTGATGATTTAGTCATTTTGGTTGAATCTCCCAGAGACGTCCAGATAAAATTGAACATCCTAGCGAAATACTGTGAAGGAAACGATCTTGAGTTTAATGCTTCAAAGACAAAGATTTGACCTTTTCATAAAAGCCCGAATAACAAAATCTTTGGGAAATTCACTTTGGGGAAGAGAGAGGTAGAAATCGTGAAACAATACTGTTAGTTGGGAGTAGTCTTCAAGAGTACTGGTGTATTTAGGGAAAATGTCATCCAACGAATAGCAAAAGCAAATTTAGCTATAGGCAGCTCCAGACAAATTCTATGTAAGGCTAAACCAAGATCAATTCTGGCAGCTAATCAACTTTTCGACTCGGTTATCTGGGCAAGATTGTTATACGGCTCTGAAATATGGTCGCTTCGGTATTTTGATGAGATTGAAGTAGTGCAGATGAAATATTTCAAATCAATCTTGTATCTACCCCAGAATACCCCAAATTATATGGTGCGTCTTGAACTCAGTAGATCTAAGCTGAAATATAACTGTATAGGAAGAGCCTTGCGTTTTTGGATAAAAATATCAAAAATGCCAGGCGAAAGACTGGTTAAAAAATGCTATAATAAATTAAGGCAATTAAACACGCTAGAATCCAGCATCGTTAATATTAAGTTCAATTGGGTTTCTCAGCTGGAGCACATTCTCGATGAATTGGGTTTCAAACGGGTTTTTACAAATCAATGTTCAGATTTTGCTAAACAATCATTTGCTGAGATAATTAGTAAATTACAGGAGAACATAAAAAGTGAGAATATAGAAGCCGTTTCTAACTCAAGTTACTTCCACATATACAAGGATATTTTTGCACCTAACAACTACATTTGGAAAGATATAAACTTTAGTAAGCTAAGTCTTTCATGCCAGTTAAGATTAAATAGAATCAAAGGAAGTAAATCATTTTGGATGGGTGAAAAATACATATTTAATTCAGAGAGTGTGTGCCAGATGTGCAACTCGGGTGGCCTAGATAGATTAGAACATTTTATTATGTTCTGCCCAGCATACAGAGGACCTAGAGGTCAATTTTTACCACCAAATATTTCTTCAGCGAACGATGTACTTTGATTAGATTGCAAAAATATGATTGATAAATCGTTTTTATTTGTTACAAATGCATTGAAAATAAGAGCTTTCGGCCTCTGCTTATAAACATTATGACAAGTAATAGTATTTATTTCAATTATTGATTTTGATATACAATAATGACTCAAATACATACCCCCTTGTAACCATGCTTATGCTTTTTATGAATTACAATAAACTAATGAAAATGAATTATTGACACTTGTCAAAGAGATATTTCGATCCATGTACTCTTTATACATCATTGTATTTTCTGAGTGTTCTGATTTAGAACAATATAAACATATATCTTTCCTTTAAATCAAAATTATCTGAGTTTCGCAAGGAAAAAAATTATACACGTGCGAGACCTTAACTTTATCTATGAAGATTATGTGATAATGAATAAAATTTTCGACAGCACAAGCATCAAAATTATCCACATACCCGATTTATGGTTGGGAAGGCGAAAATGCAAATATCTCATAACAGTATATATACACGATAAATTAGAAGATTAATTAGTTAAGTTGTTCTCAAAATTCGACATTGATCAGTTTTTTCTATATTTAAAAAATGAGGATCTTTTATATTCTGGTCTTAACCTTGGACGTTATTCTTGATTCTATTGGTAAATAGAGAATAAATTAATATAATTTTTCATAGTAAGTACGTTGGAACATCCATTATACAATCACAAATGTAAAATACTATGTAAACTCTGTGTCAATTAACAATTATTATTATGAATATCATGTTTTTGCTACATAACTATAGTAATCAGACATATTCTTAGAACCTCATTATTTTCATCAGTGTTTTACATATTTTTTTAATTCAAACTTTATACCGCCCAAGATTCAATTTTGACCGTTCTTTGCCGAATTTCCCAGCATCAAAGGCGCAATATGAAATTTTTTGTCCAAAACTCGAAATTTGTGAAGTTTTCTACATTTCTGAGAAAAAATATCTCTTAGGGAGAAAAACTAAAAAGTTCCGGAATTTGCAGGGTATTCAAGTCAGTTTTTGAATCAATCACTTTGTAAAATCCGGCCACTTTTTTCTCCAAAAACAACGATTTCGAATTTTATTTTTAAGTAAAATAAAGTAGATTAGGTCTCTGAATATTTTGTTATTCACTTAAAAGTAATCAATTGTGAATAAGTTATGTTGGTGGAAGTGACATAACTTATTTAAAAGTTTCCCAACAGAAGAATTTAAATATCTTTTAGAAATAATAGTGTTTCTTTTTACTTGGCGGCGATTCATTACCGTGAATCTTGATGATACATTGTTAACATTATAAACTCATAAATCTTTTCTTTATCTTTTCACAGAAATATCATCAGCTTTGCCGCCCAAAACAAGAGACTTTCTGACAAATTTTGGGACGAGTTACGAACATGCGAATCATCAAGGTAACTCGAGTACAAATAAAAACTCAAAACAGAAGTGTCCATTAATGAACAGTTTTTATATTAACCTTTTAAAACTATTAATAATCACTCAAAATAGAAAATATTCTACAAGTATGGAACCTTGTTTCCAATGTTTTAAAGACAAATTGTAGAAAAAGTATACCATAGCGGAAGTTATTTTTTTATTGAGCATCTTTTATTAGGTTCATTCTGTACATGCAAACTTTAAGCAGCAAACATTTATAAACTCCCTTGATATAATTAAAGTTGCTTGAAATTTCATCGGAATCTTGAAAATCCTTTGGAATGTCTCAAAATTTCTTGACACCTTTGGAAATATTTTTAAATGCATTAAAGTCTTTTGAATCTGGTGAAACTCTTATAAATACCGCAAAATTATTTAAATTTTCTGTAATCATTAAGATACTTTGAGGTCCTATAAAATCCCTTATATCTTCTGAAATTCTTCGAAATTCCTTCAAAGCATTTGAATTCGTGCAAAATTCGTTGACATCCTTGCATGTCTTTGGAATCGTTTGAGATAACTTAAAATTTTGTATTTGATAACCATAGTGTTAACAAAGTTACCTTTGTAATTAAGTAACGAATTGGTAACTACACTCATCGTCCGATATACGGACCCTCAGTTCATGATATTCCTAGAACTGATAGCCTCCGCAGTTGTGTGATGAGAGGAGCCGCGGGGCCAAAAGAGAGGATGTGCTCAGTCATGCGTGACAAACAGCCTGAGGGCGCACCCTCAGCGCGTTAATTGCGTCGGTTGCGTCAAACGTCCAAATCCGAAAGAAAGAATTCATTTGGCCCTGCCTGTTTACGTTCGAATTCCCCCAATTTAGGATCAAGGCAAAGGAAAGCCATGTCCGAAACCTGTCTTATATCGGAATTATGTCCGAGCGAGAAGACGTAGTCGTAAGTAGAGGGGATGGATTACAGAGATTGTCCCCACTCTCTGAGTGTCTGACTTCGACCGTTTCTTCAATCGCTTCTACTGAAAAATTCGCCCGCTATCCCTAGGGACCTTTTTGTCGGTTCATGTCACATTTATTTATTTCAAAAGAGGCATAGAGCCTTCAATTTATGTCCGATTCATTATTATATTTTCAAAATTAAAGTGGATTAGATTCAGAAGAGCGACCAGCTCAGAACTTTTGTTTTCTCTATTTTTTATTTAGAAAAATTACACTGAATATATGAATAGTGACAATGTTTACTGAACTATTTTTGGATATTCCATAACTGCTATTTTTATGAAACAGATTTGATTTAAAAAAATTGGCAAATAATGTCATTAAAGATACAAAAGATTTTTCTTCCGATAAAACCGCTTCGCATTAACGTAGGAAAGTCATTTAATCTCAAAAGCGAATAACAAGTTAACAATAAACATTGTTACAAACAGTTTTTGTCGTGAAATATTTGAATTTCAGTTTTTTTAGGTTTAGGTTCTCATTATTGGCCTTATTTGCTGCATATATTCCCAAAAATAATATAACTTTGATAAAATTCGATGAAACATAATAGTTTAAATATCTATCAAAAATTAAGTTAAATAGATTAAAATTTTTGACATTTTGACATATAAAAAGTTCGACTTTTGAATCAAAACAGCTTGAAACTAAATACGCTGAATACTAAGATTTTATAACTAATACATATGATAGGTTGTTTATAAAGATATTTACCAGTACATTTTTAATAAATGTAAGACGTGGTAACAATTTGGTGAGTTTTCAGCGATTTTTCTTCTGTCCTTTTTACCAATATGACTGTATTTATTTGATAACTAAGCTTGATAACTAAGAATTGATGGTAAATATTAGAAAATTTACCTTTAAACTGATATAAATTGTGTCAAAGTTTTGCATATTCCAATAAATTGAAATGATCTACACTTAAAAGTGGCCTACACTTGTAATAGTTTTACCCACAGAAAAATTAATTCTCTTTTACTTCTTTGCAGAGTCAAGTTCACAATTCGAGTGCTTACCTAATGGTGACCCTATTCCTGTTGTTTCTCGCGGAGGACAGGAATCTTCTTCTTCTAACAGACAACATTCTCCTGCCAGGTGTCTTCTTCCTGTCGAGCCTTCTCTTCATGTCAGGTCCAGGTCTCCCCCTGACAATACCAGGTGCATAGCTCCACCTACCAAGCTCATTGTTGCTTCGGACGAAAATTCATATGGATTTGACCAACTTGAGTTTATTCGGCTTACTTCCAATAAGAATCGGCACCGGCAATTCGAACTTCGAAGATACACTTTTCCTGCGAACGAATCATTTCGAATACTCGCAGGACAGTCTCGTTATGCGCCTGTGCCAACCCAAGAACAAATTGTATTATCAACATTTGATGGTGATGTGTTTGCAATATTGCAAAGTAGTACATCTCTTGCTGGAATATATAAATGTCTTCGTCACACTAACTGTTACTCGCGGGTGAAAATAAACATGGAAAGCGGCATGGTTTCTCCCTTGACCAAAGATGAAATCAAGGAAACTCCAGTAGGTTCCCGTTTCCTAATCTCGTATAATTTTAGAGTAGAGCTCGTGAATCACAATCTTCCACACAATTAATTCAATTACAAAATAAGGTTAAACTATTTAAATTTTTCACTAATAGTAACTATGAAAAAGTTACTTTTTTAGTTGCTTCAAAAGTACGATAAATCAGTGATAAATCAGTTGCCACAAAAATGAGCTTCGCAGGCTCATTTTGAGAATCTGGGGGAATCCACTTTTTCTGGACTGTTTCTTTCTCAGTTCGAGTATCGTCGAGTGTTGGGCTGAATTTTCAACCACCTGTTAAGACGATTTTATTTTTCATTATTTTAACAAAATAAATAGTAATGAGCGGATCAGTTATAATAATAATAACAATCACCTCATTCATAAGTTCTTTTCATTTCACAGCACGTATTAGTCGCACAAAATAAAATTTGTACTTAGTAGTGCAAGTCTTAGGTTAGTCATGGCCGACTTGATATCCAAACTAAAGCCGTGACATATATCGTTGAAGCTTAAGCACTGGAAGAGATTCGGATTATGGAATTGTACGATATTACGTATCTAGGAAGAGTGGGTTATGGCGTCGGGCTTTGAATGAAATATCCTATAAATTTGAATTGGAATGAGATTTCGAAATTTAATTAATTTGTGGGTTATGTAATTCAGCCAGCATGCCCCACACCATGGGGCACATTAGCTGTCACATGACTGCTGACTTATTCCAAAAATATGAACCTCGCTGAATAAAAATTGTACAAAATAATAATTCTTAAGAGTATAGTTTAACGACAAAAATTACTCCAGACGTGATCAACACTAAATAAATCATTTCTTTTCACTCAAAGTAGAGTGTGTGGCAAAACCCAGTTATAACCTCTTTCTCCCTGAAAATTCCATTGAAAGTGTATCTATCTGCAGTTGCTTTCAATAGATATCTTGACGACCAAAAGGTACGAAAGGCGTCAAAATTCATAACAGGCATTATAGAATAATATTACAAATCATAATCATTAAGCTTATTTGGTATTTTCTTTTTTATCCTGAATTGAGAAATATTAAAATTGAATTTATCAAGCAAATAAAGAATAAAATAGTATAGAAAATGGTTGTTTTCCTTCATTCGCCTTTATTAGTAACTAAAAAATATGTGGGAAATTAGGATTATCCAATAGTATAAGGATGCTTACTTATGAAGCTAAAAATTCAAAGTTCAAAAGATGATTTCTAAACAATGAAAACTCCTACTGATTTCGTTTCTTGCCATAAAATTATTTCATACTCCAAGTTGACTTGAGACACGAAAGAAAATGAAAAAAGGGTTTCTCATAGTCTGGATGAAAATGATTGATAACTTTTGTCTTGAATTTTTAAATCGAAAAATGAACTTGGAGTAAAAAAATTGTGAGATAAAAAAACGAAATAAATAGAAGCTGCTATTGTACAGAAATCATTTATTGAATTTCATAGGTTTGCTGCATGAGAAGGTAACCTGAGTTAGAAATGTTTTCTTTAATTTGCAATCCATTAATAGATAAAGATAAATCTTGATAAATCATAGTTAATTTTTAATTTGTTTCTATTCTGCGTTTTAAAAATTGAAATTTCAATAAACAGGTATGTATACGAAATTTCGAATTCAGTATTGAGGTAAATTTAATAAAATGATGATATAAGAAAAAAAAAATTGTAATTACGAAATTCACAAGACAGCTAGATCTCTGAGCTTTTCTACATTACCATTCAGGTAACCGACCTATTAACCAGTGGGTCCATATCATCTGACATGCGGAAAGTCACGCCTGCGGCATCCCTTCCCAATGGCAAAAATTTCCAAGTTCATGTTAAACTGACAAAACTGCAGCAAGCCTCACAGGACTGATTGTCACATCTGCGGCATCTCTCTCCCGCGGCAAGTCTCCCTAGCGGCATCACTCATCCCAAAAAAAATGTTCTAGTCCACATCAAAGTGGCAAAACTGCGGCAAGTCTCCCAGGACTAACTGTCACATCTGCGGCAAGCCCACCCTGATCATCTGGTCACATCTGCGGCATTTCTCACCAGCGGCAAGTCTCCTCAGCGGCATCTATCGACCATGAAATTTTTTTAAGTAGTTTCGAAGATAGCAAGACTGCGGCAAGTCTCTCCAGCGGCATCTACCACCCAAGAAAATTTTTTTAGTATTTCCAAAGATGCCAAAACTGCGGCAAGTCTCCCTAGCGGCATCTCTTCCCCAAGAACATTTTCTAAGTAGTTCTACAAATGGCGAAGCTGCGGCAAGTCTCCCTAGCAGCATCTACCGCCCAAGAAAATTTTCTGAGTAGTTCTCAAGATGGCCAAACTGCGGCAAGTCTCCCCAGCGGCGTCTCTTACCCAAGAAATTTTTGAAGTTGTTCTAAAGATGGCAAAACTGCAGCAAGTTGGGTGAGAGATGCCGCTGGGGAGACTTGCCGCAGTTTTGCCATGTTCACTACTGCATAGAAAATTTTCTTCGGTGAGAGATGCCACTGGGAAGACTTGCGGCAGTTTTGCCATTTTTAGAATTACTTACGAAATTTTTGTTGGGCGATAGATGTCGCTGGGGAGACTTGCCGCAGTTTTTTCATCTTCACAACTGCATAGCAAATTTTCTTGTGTAAGAGGTGCCGCTGGAGAGACTTGCCGCAGTTTTTCCATCCCTGCAATTTCTGAGAAAATTGTCTTGGGCGATAAATGGCGCTGAAGAGAATTGCCTTAGTTTTGCTATCTGTAGAACTGCTCAGAAAGTTTTCTTGGGTAAAAGATGCCGCTGGAGAGACTTGTCGCATATTTGCCATCTTTAGAAATACTCAGAAAACTTTCGTGGGCGATAGATGTCGCTGGGGAGACTTGTCGCAGTTTTGCCATCCTTGCAACTACTTAGAAAATTTTCTTGGGCCAGAGATGCCGCTCGGAATACTTGCGGCAGTGTAGCCATCTCTGCAATTTCTGACAAAATTTTCTTGGGCGTTAAATGGCGCTGAAGAGACTTGCCTTAGTTTTGCTATCTGTAGAACTGCTCAGAAAGTTTTCTTGGGTGAAAGATGCCGCTGGAGAGACTTGTAGCATATTTGCCATCTTTAGAAATACTCAGAAAACTTTCGTGGGCGATAGATGTCGCTGGGGAGACTTGCTGCAGTTTTGCCATCTGTAGAACTGCTCAGAAAGTTTTCTTGGGTGATAGATGCGGCTGGAGAGACTTGCCGCATATTTGAAACTACTTAGAAAATTTTCTTGCGCGATAGATACCTCTGAGGAGACTTGCTGCTGATGAGAGATGCCGCAGATGTGACAATCCATGATGGTAGACTTGCCGCAGATGCGACAATGTGTCCTGTAAGACTTGCCGCAGTTTTGCCATTTTGATGTGGACTTGAAAATTTTTCTTAGATGAGAGATGCCGCTGGAGAAACAATAAGTCCTGGGAAACTCGCCGCAGTTTTGCCAGTTTTCTTCGGAATTAAAATTTTTTTTGAGGGGAGAAATGCCACTGGGTGTCTTGCTATCAGTTAGAGATGCCGCAAAAATGTCAATTTCACTGTGAGAAATTCCGCGCGGGAGAGAAGCCGCTAGGTAGAGATGCCGCAGATGTGACATGCCTATTAAACGATAACCTTTTTATAATTTAGGTCTTTGAAAATATGTTGTAAGTGCCTAATTTCTGTAAAATAGTTTTACATCATCCACTCAAGATTAGTAAAAAATGACAATTATTCAAGGCAGAGTGGATTTATGAAAAATATATTGCTGGAAAGGCTGTGAATAAATAATGACTTGTCGTACGAGAAAATGTCGCGAGAGTAAAAAACTGTTATCTTGTGTCAAAGATTGAGGAAAAAATGTTTAACAAATATAATATGCTCATTAGGGGCTGATTTTTATCAATTTTTATCTGAATTCCTTGAATTATCATAACTTTTTTACGCGGGATGATTTTAACTTGAATAGCAAACAGTTGAATTCACCCAAAACTACTAATTTTCAACAAAATAGTTGTATCCTGAACCAAAACAAATCAATTTCCAACCAGAGTTGCTTTTTTAACCAGTATGGATGAATTTTCAACCAAGATTTTCTATTAAAAAGACACATTTTTAACATAATATATGAATTTTCAACCAAATAGTTAATTGTTCAACTAAGGGAATCAATTTTTATTTAAAAGTATCAACTTTCAACAAAAAATAGAATAGTTAAATTTACAAAGTGATGACTCTTCTACAACAGAAATATGAATTTTTAACAAAAGTATTCAACCAAGTTGTTGAAGTTTCAACTAGCAAGATGAATTTTCAACCAGGAAGATTAATTTTCTACCTAAAAAGAAGAATTTTTAACAAAATAGTTGAATGTTTAACTAGAAACGATTATTTTTTAAATCAGAATAGTAATTGTAAAAGCAAAAATGGAAGTAACATTCTGTGTCTAAAAAATTAATTCCAAACAGAAAAATGCATTTTCAACCAAATATTCAAATTTTTAACCAAAGAAATGAATTTTTGACTAAAATGATGAAACTAACAAGAAATGGATTTTGAGCAAAGTAGTTCTATTGTCAGCCGAAAAGTTTAATTCTTAACGAATTTTCTTTCAAAAAGAATGAAATTACAAACAAAATACTTGAATTTGTAGCTACAAATTGTATAATTGAATTTTCGGTTTAAAACATTGATTCAGAAGGAAAAGAAACGATTTTTAAACGAGATAGTTCAAGTTTTAACAAAAAAAATCAATTTTTAACAAAACATAAATTTTTGACGAATTAGTAGAATTTTTAAACAAACGAGATGAATTCCGTACCAAAAATATAATAGTAGAGTTTCCAGTTAAAAAGAATAATTTTTAACCAAAAATATTCGGATTTTCTTATTGGACTCTATTAATATAATTTAAGCGAAAAAAACGAGTAAAGGGGAAAGTTCTTTAGAAACAGGAGAAAAAGTTGAATTCTTCAAAAAAGGAGGAACCGGAGAAAAATTATAAAGTCAGTAATATGAAAATAATTTTTAAATTTATTAAGTCATGATATTGTACTGCACTGTTTCAGGGTCATCTTTCCCAGGCGGAAATATTATACATAATTTATATATAGTGTGAAGTATTATATATAATATACATTTATTTTATACATTTTTTATATAAAACAAATGAATAATATATATCATACTTTGTACTATATATAAACAATATATAATATTTCCACCTAGGTTCGATTTAAACTTGTCAGCTAACAAATCAACGCAAGTGACAAATCTCACATTTTAAGCTTCGCAGAAGTTTGCATTCCATCGTAAAAAACATTTTATAATTATTCAACAACCATATAATACTTATTCGTGTGTTTGGCTTAGATTTGAAGAGTATGATTTGCTTCTGATGATATAAATACATAAAAATTCAGAAACAATTTACTAAATTTAGCGATAAGTTTAACGCAAGATTTCGAAACGATGATTTTCTGGAAAAACCTTGGACTTTGAAGTTAAGTTTGAGAAAAATCGATTATACCGTTTACGATCTCGAATTTTTAAATTTGGGAGAGCAAAATCTATAGATATTAAGCCATATATTCTGAATGTTGATTTTTGAAATCCTGGGTTATAAGACATAATATATAGATTTTAAATGTTAACATTTATATATTGATGTCCGAAATTTTAAAATCCAAGATCATAAACAGTATAATCCATTTTTCTAAGTGTAGTTATTAAAAATTTATAATTTTGGCAATTAAAATAAAAAATATGATAAGAACCAACAGTTTGTTTGAAGAACCAGGCTCTTCATTAAACAATATTTTGGTATTGTTTCACATTTTTTTCACGAAGAATAATATTTACCCTTCACAAAAATACCATCAATAACAACTACCTTAAAACTGAAACTTCGTCAAAAGTGACATAACTCGCTTCCTTTGCTGGGCGATACTTCTTTGAAAATAAATTTTTTTCAACAAAGGTGAGCTTATGTTACTTTATGATACATTGATGGTCATTCTGAATTCTATAAGTAAATAAAATACTATTATATATCTATCATTATAAAAATGTTTTTCAGCTTTATGCAAATAAAGATTTCTCAGACGTAATCAGCTGATAAATTAGACCATCTTTGTGTAAATATTTAAATTTTAACGGTTATTCAGTTTGAATGTTCCAGAAGTGACTTGAAAAAATGTCTCCCAGTTGTTTTGAATATTGTGCTACATGATGTGGTTAATGTTAGAAGAATATAAGTTTTCGCATATTCTTATAAACTAAAATGACCTATCCTTAGATGCGGCTTACCTAATGGCGACCCTATTCCTGGTGTTTCTCGTAGTGGACAGGATTCTTCTTCTTCTGACATAAAACATTCTCCTGCCAGGTCTCTTCTTCCTGGCGAGCCTTCTCTTCATGCCAGGTCCAGGTCTCCTTCTGCCAATACCAGGTGCATAGCTCCACCTACCAGGCTCATTGTTTCCTCTGACAAGAATTCATATGGATTTGACCAACTGGAGTTTATTCGGCTTATTCCCAATAAGAATGGGAACCGGTCATTCAAAGTTCGAAGATGTACTTTTCTTGCGCGGAAACTAATTCGAATACTTACAGGACGGGTTCGCTATGCGCCTGTGCCAACACAAGAACAAACTGTATTATCAACATTTTATGGAGATTTTTTTTCAATATTGGACAGTAGTGATTCTTGGTTTATTTTCAAGAATTTATACATTGAGTAGTGGTTCTCTTGCTGGAATATATAAATATAGTTCCCGCACTCATAATTACTCATTCATGGGTCAGAAAAACTCCAGTAGGTTCACGTTTTCTAATCTTATTTCATTTGAGAGTGGATGTGAAGCACAATTTTACACACAGATAATTCAATTACAAAATAAAGTTAGACTATTTAAATTTTTCCAGTGACAGTAACCACAAAAACGTACTTTCAAGTTACTTCAAAAATGTATTTTCAAATCTCTTACGAGAATGAATAAATTGTATTGCTTTGTCAATGATACTTCTATTTTCAACGTAGCAACGGATGAATAAGTCTCAATGCTGAAGTTTTTCCCAGAACTAAAAAAAAAATTTAAACTAATATGACAGAAAATCGCCAAACCCCAAAAGTACGCCAAAATCTGTGCAGTTTTGAGTTCCAACAAAAATGAGCTTCGCAGGCTCATTTTGACAATCTCGGAGAATTCATAATTTTTCTTTCTTATTTAAAATATCGTCGAGTGTTGAGCTGGATTGTCATCCATTTGCCAAGGCATGATTAACAATGAATGAAATGTTTCTTTAGCACCCAAAGTAAAGTATGTGGCAAAACCCAGTTATAACCTATTGCTCCTTGAAAATTCTATTCAGCACGTAACCATCTGCGAATGCATTAAATAGAAAATTTGGGAATTCAAAAAATGATTGGTAAACAACTAAATTTCCTTTTGCGTACGTTTCTTGCCTCGAAATTATTTTATAGTCTAAATTTGTAAGAAAATAATTATTCATATTCTGAGGGAAGAAAATAAATCAATAGAAGCTATTTCTGTTTTGTGTTTTGTTTAAAATTGGATTTTCAATATAGGTATATAAAATTTCAAATTCTGTATTGACACAAATTTAGATATAATAGTTAATTAAAAAAAGCTTTTCCTTTAAAAAAAAAACAAAGTCACTACACTCAACTCCCGAGATAAGCACCCTTAGTTTACGCTGTTCCTAAAGCTTGACGCCTCAGAATTTGGTGATGCGGAGAACGCGGCAGAATGTGCTAAGTCAAACTATTTCCGTTTTGATTGGAAAGTTAAATCTTTTTGTTTAATGTCAACTATTTGGTTTAAGATAATGTTTTGTATTGAAAATTCATATTTCCGGATTGAAAATACAACTAGTTATTCAACTAGTTAGCTGAAAATAAATGTATATTGTTCAAAATTTGTCTTTTTGTTTTAAAATACATCTCTTTTGGTAAAAATTTCATATTTTTTGGTTAAAACTGCCTAATATTTCGTCTGAAAATCACCATTGACTAACTGTCGGATAATTTTAGCAAGAAAAGCGGCTTTCTTGTATCAAGAAATGATAAATCCAAGATAAAAATATATTGTTTCAATGATTACTTGTCTTCGTCTGATAAAGCATTTTCTAATAAAAATGCTGCTAACAATGATAGAAAAAAATATTTCTGAACTTTTTTATGCCTACGTGACACATTATTGATATTTGTCTAAGAGATATTTCAATCCATGTACTCTTTATACATTATTGTATTTTCTGAGTGTTCTAATTCAGAATAATATGAACGTATACCTTTACTTGAAACCAGAATTATCTGAGTTTTTCAAGGAAAAAAATTATACACGTGCGAGACGTTAACTTTAACTAAAAAGATTATGTGATAATGAATAAAATTTTCGACAGCGCAAGCATCAAAATTATCCACATACGCGATTTATGGTTGGGAAGGGGAAAATGCAAATATCTCATAACAGTATATATACACGATACATTAGAAGATTAATTAGTTACGTTGTTCTTAAAATCCTACATTAATCAGTTTTTTCTACATTTAAAAAATGAGGATCTTTTATATACTGGTCTTAACTTTCGACGTTATTCTTAATTCTATTGGTAAATAAAGAATGAATTAATATAATTTTTATAGTAAGTACGTTGGCACATCTATTATACAATCATGAATGTAAAATACTATGTAAACTCTGGGTCAATTAACAATTATTATGATGAATATAGTTTTTTTGCTACTTAACTATAGTAATTGAGCATATTTTTGGGACCTAATTATTTTCATCAGTGTTTTATATATTTTTTTAATTCAAACTTTATGCCTCCCAAGATTAAATTTTGATCGTCATGCCGAATTTCCCAGCATCAAAGGCACAATATGAAATTTGTTTTCCAAAGCAACGGTTTCGAATTTTATTTTTAAGTAAGATAAAGTAGTTTAGATCTGTAAATATTTTGTTATTCACTCAAAACTTATCAATTATGAATAAGTTATGTTGATGGAAGTGACATAACTTATTTAAAAGTTTCCCAACAGAAGAATTTAAATATCTTTTAGAATTAATAGCGTTTCTTTTTACTTGGCGGCGATTCATTACCGTGAATCTTGATGATACATTTTTAACATTATAAACTCATAAATATTTTTTTTGTTTTTTTTACAGAAATATCATCAGGTTTGCCGCCCAAAACAAGGGACTTTCTGGCAAATTTTGGGAAGAATAACGAACATGCGTATCATCAAGGTAACTCTAGTAGAAATAAAAACTTATAACAGATGTGTTCATTAATGAACAGTTTTTATATTAACCTTTTAAAACTATTAATAATCACTTCGAATAGAAAATATTCTACAAGTATGGAACCTTGTTTCCAATTTTTTAAAGGCAAATTATAGAAAAAGTATACCATAGCGGAAGTTATTTTATCATTGAGCATCTTTTATTAGGTTCTTTTCCTTTTGAAGCATGGTCGTTTCTTTAGATATTTCTGTATGATTGATAAAGAATCATAATTATTTTAGAATGCACAATTGTGATAGAAGAATATTATAGGCTAATCAGCATTGAAATAGATTACACAAAAAGATATTGAAGAAATTAACGGAAGAAGTAGGCAAACTACAAAGAAACGGTTCATTCCAGACCATTATCATCGTGTGCAAGTAAACTTTACGCAGTAAACATCTATAAACTCCCTTGATATAATTAAAGTTGCTTGAAATTTTCTTGAAATCTTGAAAATCCTTTGGAATCTCTTAAAATTTCTTGACACCTTTGAAAATATTTTTAAATCCATTGAAGTTTTTTAAATCTGGTAAAACCCTTATAAATACCGCGAAATTATTCAAATTCCCTGTAACCATTGAAATACTAGAAGGTCCTATAAAATCCCTTACATCTTCTGAAATACTTTGAAATTCCTTGAAAGCATTTCAATTGGTGCAAAATTCTTTGACGTCCTTGCATGTCTTTGGAATGGAGAAGATGTAGTCGTAAGTGGAGGGGATGGATTCCGCAGATTATCCCCACTCTCTGAGTGTCTGACTTCGATTGTTTCTTCAATCCTTCTACTGAAAAATTCTCCCGCTATCCCTAAGGTCTCTTTTCTCGCGTCACGTCACATTTATTTCTTTCAAAAGAGTCATACAGCCTTCAATTTATGTCCGATTGAAGATTATGTTATTAGAATAAAAGTGCATTGGATTCAGATGAGCGGCCAGCTCG
>JAABKJ010007301.1:0-21082 GCA_011634705.1 Andricus grossulariae
TATATATATATATATATATATTATATTACTCATCTAATTTTTGAAAAAGTGACATTTCGACTGGCTACTTTCCAATCTTCCATTCTGGCTCTAAAACTTGGTCTGAGGAGTATGACACATGGACCGCTCCCTCATTCGTGTAATCCGACTTCAAGCCCGGGAAGTGTACCCTCATTAGGTGTTCAAGGATTTCATTAGTCGTCTCAGCGATTTCACTTGAAGGCAATGTCAATGCCTTCAGTTGACGTGATGAGTTACCGCTCAATGTTCTCTGAAGTCTAGCAGTGTCAGGTATATATTCGATTCCCTGGTAGTATCCTTTCCGTGAGTCCCTCACGGAATTTTTCATCTCATTATTATATCTTGTTAAGGTTTCGCTGTAGAAGTCCCAATTCTCATTCTTTTTAGCCCTGTTAAAAAGGTGTCGAGTGTCTTTTTTCAGATCCTCCGGTTTAGTATTCCACCAAGGTGCATCCCTGTCTGTGTTCCTAATACGAAGGGCCGGTATGGCGCCTAGCAAACTGTTCAGTTCCTCCCTATAAGTATCCCAGCCAGTCGAATATAAGGTCAAAACAATTACCTCGCAACATCTAAATGTCACGAATGTAGGTGTATTATCCCGATTCAGTAAAGTTAAATCATTAGGTAAGTGTAATTCACTATAGGCTCACCCCCGTGGTTGGTCTCCTGACTACCCCAAGTCGAATTTGATGAGCAATGGCCATCCTTTAACGCAGCAGTAGTCCTCCAGATTTCCCCATTCTTCAGATGGTCGGTCGCTGGATTCAAATAGTATGTACATTGAAAAAATCACCGTAGGTTGGCGCCTGTCCCCTAAATGGTGCTTAATCTATCTTGCCACGAAATCTCAAAAAGACCCTGGTAATCCAATAAATGTAATATCCCCTTTCACATAAAGTGCTGCCTTAGGTGTTTCTACGGAACTATCATAAATGACTGATCCGCTCTTGTTACTTAATCCTCTACGTTTCGCCTTGTAAGCCCAAGTTTCTTGTATTAAGGCAAAAGCCGCTTGTTCCGCTATCAAACGTATGCTTAAGATAGCAGACGCTGCTTTAGTGTGGTGAAGCCTTCAGTCGATCTTCTTGAGACTCTTGACCACTCCTAGCTCTGCAGTTATTACAAGTTGGGTAGCTTGACTACTCGCCTTGACATGGATTACCTACCATCTTCCCGTTTTTATGTTAGTGTTTTGGACTGCTATCCTTTTAAGTACTGCTATTGGTTCTACATATATAGTAGGAATCTAAGCCAGCAGCTTCACTGACCTTGGGAGGTCTTTGCCGTCGATCGCTTTGATCTTAGCTCCCACTCAAGGTTTTAATCAGCTAACAACTTCTATGAGCTAAGGACGGGACACTTAGCCTGAACAGATGACGATAAAAGTATCATTTTTGAAGCGGCAATCTTCAAATCTTGGGTTGACATCTCTAGGTTGGACTTATCGATTTTCTTCTCTAATGCCGCTTTAATTACCTTGGCCTCGTCCTCATTGAGTTTGCTTATTGGGAACCACTTGGCGACTATGACCACTTTGAGGTTCTTTGAAGAGCCTGGCTATAACAGACTGTTGAACCTCTTAGCCCCTACAGATTCCCGCGTGCAAGGATAAGATTTATCACTCAGGGAGGTCGTCCGGTGTCCCCGAGAGGCCGTTAGGACACCTTCGTACTCCTAGGTGCCAAAGTGCTACGGTCACTCTGCACTTATGGCTTAGGGGGTTGGCCACATTGAGTGAGACACTCAATGAATATCCGTTCGTAGGCCACCACACGAACGCACAGTGCGGCGAATTAGAAAATTGGGGTTCAAAATGATCCAGAGCCTACCATTTTTATCCGATTTCATCTTTTCTTTTTTTCAATTAAAGCTAATTAAATTCTAAAGAGGTCTGTCGAAGCCGATTTTGCAAAAAGGCTTTGTCTGTTCTGTATCATGTATCGATATTACCTCAAAAAGGTGAAACACTGATAGATTTACAATCAATTAATAAATCCTGATAACTTTAATGAAGTTCTTGCAATCCGTTCAATTGTTATAAACAAATTTATGAACAAAATCGATTTTTGCTGTACATTGAAGCCTGGAAGCTCTTTTCATCACGTTTTCCCTGCGAAATCGAGTAAAATCAATGTGTCACTAAAATCAATCACTTGAGTATTTGCCATTGTTATAAACAATACTGATTAACAAATGCATTAAACGGTCACTCTTTGATGGGAAAATCCATTTTTTTTGCATAATTGTTCATTTTAACCCTAAATTATAATTCTGATCGAAGAAACTGACATTTCCCAATATTTTTTATTGTTATTAACAATTCTGATCAACAATTTCATTTAATAGTCGCTTTCAAATAGAAAAAATCTCTTTCTTGCTGAGATGTTTATTAGATCATAAAAAATGAAACTCCCACGAAATATACTGATACTAACCAAATTTCCCATTGTTATAAGCAATCTTGATCAATCAGTTCTTAAAATAATTCTTTCGTATATGATTAATCTGTTTTTTGGGTTGAATAGTTAATGTAACCTCAAAATAAGGAACTGAATCGTAAAACATTTACACTCAACATCTTTTTCCAATATTATAAACAATGAAGAATAACGAAATCTTGAAGCTTACTCATTTTTGGACGAAAAATTCTGGGTTTCAGCAGCGTTGTCCATTCTTGCTTCAATCATTTCCAATCAGCAGATCCTGAACTTGTGCATCCATGAGACGAGGGGCAGTCTCCTTAAGGGTTCTGAAGTTGTTTATGTAGGGATCAGTCATAATCAACAACTTGTGACAAAAATCTTCATTGGTTGCAATCCGACTAATTTTCCGGGTATTAAATTCCCTTATCCTGTTGAAAATCTTATTATTCACCTCTTGGGACTCTTCTGTCAATTGACCGTTAGGCGATGGGGCATTTTCAATTACCTTAGCGCCATGTATGAGGATCTTGTGGACTGTAGCAGACATATAGAACCAACTATATAAGCTGACGTAAAGTTTTGCAGTTTCCTGGCAATATTCTCCAAATTTGATAAAGTCTATTCTCTTTCCTGATGCCATAGCTTTCAGAATAACGCCGAATTTTTCGAATAATAATTTGACAATTCCGGTAATACTATAAGTCAATTCAGGATCTTCAAAGAATCTTCGAGCAGTATTGCCATTATTGCATGTGCCAGTCCCATGTTATAGAACATCCACGACCAGGCCCATTTTCTCCCAAAATTCTTTTTGAATTCGCATCGCTCATTTTCTGTTTTTCATCAGCTAACTTCGCTGCCCATTTGCAGGATTCTATGCGAAACACAATGTGAAGGATACATTCCATGAAGCGTATCCAAACATGTAGTGTGGAAAGACCAAAAGAGAAGTTTTTGATCTTCACAGACAAGAATTTGATTTTTTTCAACTTGTTAATCATGGA
Source organism: Andricus grossulariae (assembly GCA_011634705.1). NCBI lineage: Eukaryota > Metazoa > Arthropoda > Insecta > Hymenoptera > Cynipidae > Andricus > Andricus grossulariae. The sequence goes on from JAABKJ010007301.1 coordinate 3,449, forward strand.
GGGCTTTGTGGAGCATATGTAACATGACGATGATGATGGTGTTTCAGTGAGCTGTTGGCAAACCTTTCCGTCAACTATGGAAATAATCTGCTTAAATAATCTGCTTTACCTCAGAGATGGTAGTCTCCTTCGTTTCCTTCACGTAGTGGAATCGCATGATTCTTTAAAGTCTTGGTGACCCAGGATGTGGATTTTTCCAAATCGCCAAACATCTACCAGTTTCCGTGTCTGTCATCTCCAATGCTGGCGGTACCATCGAATAAATTAAGATGCTTGCATCCGATTTACTAGGATCAGTGAAAGACTGGTTGTATGGATTATGACCAGATGTCCCATCACATCTGTATTTTGAAGTTAAAGACATTGAAACATTAGGTCTGTCAACTAAACTTGTAGGTATGATTCCTGGTACTTCCATCAAGCGAGATACTGTGTGATCCAGAAAAACTTGCATGTTAACACTCACGCCCTCTTCCGTTATGATAATATGATCTTCTGAGGGGGTAGCACCTTTTTTTGGCATCTGCTAGGCTCCTGTAAGGTGGGTAGATATCAGCATTTTTAGCGTTCGCTTGGATACGAATAACTTCATACTGGTTTTCACTCAATTTTGCGTCTTCAATCAGTGCTAGTGCCTCATCATCAGTGTAGCGTGTAATTCCTCCTACTTCTGAATATGATAGTTCACCAGGTAATTCATCGTGTTCATCATCGTCACTTGACAAAAGTTTACTCATGTCATTAGCGATTTCAGTTTTACCAGAAGATCGCAAAATGCTCAGGAATGCACTCTGTATTTCAGAGCCAGAATAACATTCCCGAATTTTTAGCAGTTTTCGTCTCTTAGGTGATTTTGAGCTATTCTCAAAATCATCTGAAGGTCTTCCACCGGGAAAAACTCCAACGAATTGAACTAAATTGAACAGTTGTTACATTATAAAAAGCTTTCTTCCACTTTTGTTAAAATGTGGACATGAAGTAAGATAACTTATCTTCGATCGCTTTCAGACATTCGTCATTGATATCGTAATTGGCTTTGATATAGCTCAGAAGCTTTCCTCTATCTTTATAGCCACTTGGGATCAAAAAATCACAAAGAACTTGCTGCGGAACTCTGAATTCATTCATTGTTAGAAAAATGAATTATATCGAAAATAAGGTTTTCGAACGAAACTTACGAAAGAATGACTTGAAACTTACAGCTGATAAAACTCCATAGTATCACAGGAAGAACACGAAAACAAAGTATTCGCAAATCTGCACTTTATGAGATAATAATCAATATCCTTCCAAAAAAACCAAGCGTAGCAACTGAACATTAAGTGACAAGAAAAATGTGAGAACCGAAACAAATGAAAAACGGAACTGCAAATCGTTTGTGTCTCTTGATTTTCAGTTGTTTCCTTCTTTATTTATTCCTGTTTCGGAACCCAAAAAACAGATTTATTCTATACGAAAGAATTATTTTATGAATTAATTGATCAACATTGCTTATAACAATGAGAAATTTTGTTGGATGTCAGTATATTTCGTAGGAGTTTCATTTTTTATGATCTAATAATCATTTCAGCAAGAAAGAGATTTTTTAAATTTGAAAGCGACTATTAAATTCAATTTTTGATCAGAATTGTTAGTAACAATTAAAAATATAGTGGAGTGTCAGTTTCTTCCATCAGAATTTTAATTTAGGGATAAATTGAACAATTATGCAAAAAAAAAATGGATTTGGTCCATCAAAGAGTGACCGTTTAATGCATCTGTTAATCAGTGTTGTTTATAACAATGGTCAATATTGTTGATTGTCCATTTCTGTCATGGAATTTTCATTTTTGAAGGCAAAACTTATGATTGCGCAGAAAAAATGCATTTTATATATTCAAAAGCGCTTATTTATTGAATTTGTGTATGAATTTTTATTTATAACAATCCAATAAATAATACTTAAGTGTTTGATTTTAGTGAAACATTGATTTTATTCGATTTCGCGGGGAAAAACGTGATAAAAGGAGCTTCCAGGCTTCAGTGTACAGTAAAAATCGATTTTATTTATAAATATATTTGTAACAATTCAACGAATTGCCGGAACTTCATCTACGTTATCAGTATTTGTTAATAGATTGTAAATCTATCAGTTTTTCACCTTTTTGAGGTGATATCAACAAATGATACAGAACAGGTAGCTCAAATATGAAAAATTATGGTTTTTTGTCATCTTGCAACTTAAATAATAAACAAGGAGAGCCTTTTTTGCCAAATCGGTCTCGACAGGCCGGCGAAACTCTCGTGTGTCTTGAGGGCATAGAGCGACCTAAAGGTGACAGCTCTTTGCATTCACCTTGCAAGTGCCTTAGCATTTTTTGGCACGCGGTTATGGCTTCGAGGTGACGAACCAGCAATAGCTTTGCACCTCCGATTGCACCGATCACAAGGATAATCATTTTAACCGAATATCCCGGGAACTATTGTGGCAGTTCCCTTTCTTGTCCTTCTCCCTGAGTGTGATTTTGTAGTCGGCTGGAGGCGAGAATTCGATCATGAATACAGTTCGTTTCTCGACATCCTGGAGAAAGATGTCAGGCCTCGAGTGTGTAATGGAGTCTGTTGTTTGAACTCGCAGTTCCAGAAAATTCGGCACTTCTTTTTCTGGACAATTGACTCTATATCCCTCAGAGCGTTAAGCAGGGCAGGGTCGCGGCCAATACCCTAAGAGCGAAAAATATAGTAGTAAAACACTATTAGGGCCGCATTTCGTCTGTAGAGACACGTAGTTTCCGCGTGATAAGGACACCTCGATAGTATGTGTCCTAGGTACTCAGGATGTACATGACACGCTCTGAACCTATCACGGGAGAGGTCTTGACGTAAAATTCGGTCATGGTATACTAAGGTGGAAATGATACAATCCTCCTTTTTTTATCCATTTGCGAGGAAGGGAACTGTACCCAGGATAATTTGGTTATAAAGACATTGGAGATTTAGGGCCGATTCCACAATATCTGATTAAATCCGTAGTTAACTGATCGTGACTGTTTCATAATCAACGAATTAGTCATAATTGACTTGCTAAACGTTCCAGTATGAATTTTTAACCTCTGTTTAGCTAACCGTATACCCTATTCGCAATCAAGTCTAGTTCTTGCGTATTTCTGTTATAACGGCGATTCTGATTGGCTGAGTCACGAAAATTGTGTTCGTGCGCCATCTCTGACGCGCCAAATAGGCCTCTGGCGTCACAAATTACACGTTGTTTACTTGCTTTGCCCAAGGGTCTCCAAAATAACATTAATCGAAGTAATTAAGTGAAGTGGTGTTTTATAAAGCGAAAAGAAAAGGAAATAGTAGATTGTGCTACAAGTTGAAAATGCGAGAGATTTAGTGCGAGTGTGAAATTAGCCACCCGAGCGGAGCGAGGGTGGCTATCACACGAGTTGTAAATCGTCGCTTTTTCAATGTGTGGGACACGATACTTTTTCTATAATTTGTTTAAAAAGTGCTAGTTTTTTTACCTGTTTTTTGTGTAAAAAGAAGGCGATTTTTTGTCGATTGACGCAATAATAAGAATGGCAATGATGAAAACCATGACAATAATACGGCCGTAACAATAAGCTGGTAAGAATGTTTGGTCAGAATGCCAATAACTTTGCATATTTGCTGGTGTCGATGTCGTGAGACATGACGGAGACACTGACGGTGTTTTTTTGCTCTTGCCAAGCGACGAACCATCAACACGACAATCATCAACTTTTTGGAAATTAATTTAGGTTAGGAACGAGAGTCGGAAAATAGAATGAAGTTGGCTGCGCACGATGCACGAGCTCACCCGAGGCAGCACGAACACACTCGAAGTAACACGAAGTAGTTTGCACTTCATTTACTTTTTCCACTGTGCCTCACTTTTCTCACTACATCCATTTACTTTTTTCACTGCGCCCCTTCACTTTTGTCACCGTTGCTCGAAAAGATCGGCACTGCGCATGCGCCACGTCATCGGCCAAAAATCGGTCACTTTTTACACCAAAAACAGGTGGCAAAACTGGCACTTTTTCGCGAATTATAGAAAAAATAATATTTTAAGAACATATTTCATTTTGAGCCATATTTCACACTATGTACTGTCGCACTGCACTTCAGCTAAACTTTAAGGTTATTTTGAGCCCCTTTTATCGCTGGTTAAGCTCGCTAACAGGCCCAAAATGGCCGTTTAAGTTAATCAGCGATTAGGCTACTTGATTCATGGTTTAAAAGATGGTGGAACGCAATGTACTGATTAAATAAAGTTAATTAATGATTAAAATTTAATCACGGTTGGTGAAATCGGCCCTTAGAAGTCATCGCCCGTTCTGATGGCATGGGATGTACAAGTGCGAAACGGACGAATTGATATACAAGCTCTTCTGCATGTGCATGTTCTTACATGTGGCGGTGTTCAGGACCGTGAGCTCGTTCTTCGTCCATTGAACCACTCCCAACGTGTAGAGTAGAATCTGGACGGCAAGCATGTTAGTCGCAGATATCTTGTTCAATGCCGACAGATTTTAAGACCAAATCCTGAATGCGGCTCTCAGGCACGCCGAGGTATAGGTAAGTCTTATCAGCGGCAAGGTGTCTAATATTACTCATATCCACGATCTCAGGGTCCTTGACAACGTCAGCAATTTGTCCTCGCTTCAGATGAATTTTGGTATATTTGTCCAATCCAAAGTCCATACCAATCTCTCCTATGTACCCGTCGACGACGCTTAATGCACTCTGAAGCTGCCTTGTATCAGAAGCATAAATCTTCAATTCATCCGTATAAAATATATGCGTGACCTTATGCTCGCGATCATTAGTCTCACCACAAAGGTACCCAGTAGAATTGCGTAGTACGAGAGATAGTGGCAGAAGTGTGATGCGAAAGAGGAGAGGGCTCATGGTTTTGCACTGAAAGACGCCCCTCTGGAAGGTGACGCTGTTTTTTTCATCATACGATAATTTTCAGATGAGATATTGAATCTAATTGTCCAAATGGGCACCAGTCTATCTATGCATATCATGTGTGGATGAACCTTCAAGCTTTCCGATAGTGAAATCAGGCCATCAACCGTCAGCGCTAGTGGAATGCTGCGTCTTTGAAGACGCACCTATCAATTAGCAGATTCTTTCGCCAGCCTGCTACACCTTTTTTCGAACCACGTTGTTCGTAAATCTCTTGCCACACAGGTCAAATTATCCGAACAATCTCGTCGTTCAGAATAACTGTAAGGATCTTATACAGCATATTCACACAAGTTATTGGCCGGTAGTTCCTTGAGTTGGACAAGTCGCCTTTCTTCGTTAAACCTTGTAAACCTCTCTCCAGTCAGTCTCGACCTCCTCGGGCTTCGGCAGTTTTTTTTTACAGAAACAGGGAGATCGCGGAAAAGGCGCGATGGGTTAGCGAGAAACTGTTTATTCTCTCTGACCCACCCCTCTCTCTTCAGCATTCATTTGATGCAAGCATCTTTTGATCTTTTGATTGATCGTCGGTTTTAGTTTTTGATTTGAATGAAGCAAAGTTATCGCGACTCCATAAACTGAACAATTGATTGCCCAGCGGTCGGACTACACCGAGAGGTCCTCATGGAGGGTGGCATCCATTTCAGTAAGATCTTGGGGCTTAGGATGAACCTGGATGTTAATGTTTCTTCTTGTCCTGAAATCGCCATCATCTTTCAGAGGACGCCTGATTTCCGCGATTGGTCTTAATGTGCTTTCTCTTCATATGCCACTTGTTCTTGCAGCGGTTGGGGAAGCACTCTGTGTTTCCATCCAGTTCGTGAGAGGTAAGCAGCGCGATTTTGCAACGACTGTTATGAAATGCGCGGAGGCTCTAGGTGTTTCTGGCATTACAATGTATGAATGCGTGTCATGAAGCCGCTGCAAATAGGGGTAATGCTAGCGTCGTAGCAGTCAAGTATGTTATCCTTGAGTCGATCCGTCCACTCAATAGTGTGAGCGCATTGCCGGTCCCATTGCTGGGTGCTGTGCGCGTTCGATCGTTTTGAACCGCATCTACAAATGGGTTTGGTGGTGTCATAGTTGTTCCCACGAGCAGCTAGAGAAAGGGTTCCTCCACCTTTTCAGTGACCCACGTGCAAGGATATAAGGCTGTATACTCTGGGAGGTCGACGGCATCCCAGAGTCACCGTTTTAAGACACCTCACCCAGGTGCTATTCAGCTTTCGGCACTGTTGTTACACCTCAGCTTGGGGTTTTTTCCATCGGGACCATCCCTGGACAATATTCCGCGACTGCTTATCAAGTAATGTAACCGTATTTAGTAGAAACCCTTGGTACAGGGACCCGCTATCCGCGACCTGAAGAAGCATCCGGTGGCTTTGTCATAGGCTCCCCGGTTCAATTCCAAAAGAATCGAACCAAACTATATATATAATATTAAATATGTTGTATATCAAGGATCGCGCCTTACTTCAAATACCTGCATATGTCCCTATGTAGAATCTCTTAAAGGAATCTATATAAGATCCTATACAGGGTGTCCCAGACTCAAGTTTCCGTACTTATATGTCTGTATAAACAAACAAAAAATAAATCGACAATTCTTTTTCCAAAATTAGTTGAATTTTTAGTTTCTGAGTTATAAATTTTATAAGCTGGAACAATTAGAAGCGCCGTATAAGCAGCCGTACGTGCGTAAGCGTCAGCCCAACGCTGTGGTGGTGACTGCCGGTTCTCCTGCAACAATCCCCACCTGTTCGCTCGCTTCCATGTAAAAAACGACGCGCCGCGACGGGGGGAGAGAGCCAGCAAAAGTCTGAAATATTTTTTTAGGAAATCATTTCATTCACTGCCTAAAGATGACCAAAAAAGTTTCATCCCCCTAGAAAATGTGTAACAGACCCCAATTTATCCCCCAAAAACTAACAAAATCACAAAAAATACAATAAGTCGAAAGTCTGCAATTTTCGTTCACAAAATTATTTTATTCGATGCACAAAAATTGCATAAGAAGTTTTATCGCTCCCCGCCCTAGCTAATGTTGAACACACCCCAATTCATCCTCTAATACTTCATAAATTCACCAAAAATACAATAATTCTAATGTTTGCAATCTTCTTTCACAAAATTATTTTATTCGGTGCGCAAAGATTGCTCAAAAAGTTTCATCTCCGTATCTAATGTGGAACACACCCTAATTCATCCCTTAACACTTGAGAGGTTCACAAAAAAAAAAAAAAATTTGTCAGTTTCTTCCACAAAATCATTTTATCAAAAAGTTTCATCCCCCTATCGAATGTGGAGCACACCCCAGTTCAACCCCTAACACTTAAGATATTCACAAAAAATACAATACAGAATTCGAAAATCTGCAATTTTCTTTTTTTGGTAAATCTTTGTGCATCAAGTGGAATGATGTTGTAAATGAAAATTGCAGACTTTCGAATAGTTGTATTTTTTGTGAATGTTTGAAGTGTTAGGGGATGAAATGGGGTGTGTTCTATATTAGCTAGGGAAATGAAACTTTTTGAACAATCTTTGCGCACTGAATAAAATAATTTTGTGAAAGAAAATTGCAGACTTTAGAATTATTGTATTTTTGGTGATTTTTTTTAATTTTAGGGGATGAACTGAGGTGTTTTCAACATTGCCTGGGGGGATGAAACTTTTTGGACCACCTTTGTGAGCCCAGTGAAATAATCTTTTAGAAGAAAATGTCAGATTTTCGAATTATTGTACTTATAATGAATTTTTTAAGTGTTGAGGGATGAATTGGAGTGTGTTGCGCATCAGCCAGGAAGATGAAACTTTTTAAGCAATCTTTACGCACCGGATAAAATAATTTTGTGGAAGAAAAGTGCAGACTTTAGAATTATTGTATTTTTGGTGAATTTTTTAAGTGTTAGGGGATGAAATAGGGCGTGTTCAACATTTTTTAGGACGTTGAAAAATTTTGGGCCGTTTTTGTGCGTCGAATGAAATAATTTTGTGAAATAGAATTGTAGACTTTCGACTTATGATATATTTTTGTGATTTTTTTAGTTATTGGGGGATGGATTGGGATGTGTTACACATTTTCTAGGGGGATGAAACTTTTTTGGCGATCTTTAGGCTGTGTATGAAATGATTTCCTAAAAAAATATTTAAGAATTTTCGATTAATTTTTTTTTGTTTATACAGCCACATAAGTCCGGACACTTGAATCTGGGACATCCTATATAGGCCCTACGTAAGATCCTACACAGCATCCTTCAAAGGTACACCTGTATAGTTTCCTATGGATATGACCTATAGGACATGAAACAGGCTCCTACATAGAGTCCTGCATAGTCTCCTACGTAGGAAACTATACACATTCCCATAAATCGTCGGGTTAGCGCAATATCGAACCTATTCAGGAAAAGAAGGAAGAAGGTACCTATTCAGAAAAAGAGAAAGAACTTACCCATTCAGAAATAAATTTTTGTTACTCCAATTTACGTTGGTGGCACTGGAAGTATTTGAAAAAAAATTCAGCATTAATTTCTCTTCCTACATTATGTCGCGCAAAAATCAAAATACACGTAATCAATAAGATAATAAGATAATTAATCAATAACATAATGGTGGAAGAGAAATCATTTTTGAAACGATTTTTTTAATACTACCAGTGCTATCAACTTAAATTCGTATATCAAAAATTGATTTCTAAATTGGTACATTCTTACTTCTTTTTCTCAATATATTCCTTCTCCGCTATTTTCCTGAAGCGACCCTCTTGCTTCTTCTCCTGAATAGGTACAATAGTGCACTAACCTGACGAAATTTTCCTAAATATATTCATATATGGGTTCTTGTGGAGGTTCCAACATGCTACGTTAGAACCTAATAAGAACATATATGTAAGTTCCTACATAGAAACCCAAATGGAACACCTGACTGGAAACCTATGTGGCCTTACATACGGTTGTTTAAAGTACCAGAACTTGAAAAGTATGCGCTTTTATTGAAAATGTTCGTTCCTTCTACTAGAACTAAAAGAATCATCTGTTTCGTTCGATCTTATATTCACAAAGCGTTTTCAGCTTTTTAAGTTGACTGTGAGTTCGCTTGCAAACCGATACACGATGGTCACTCATAAAGTTACTGAACTGGTACAACCATGCGTCAGTTGACATCTTCATTAGAAAACCCAATATGACGTTTTTGCAGAAGTATGTTATGTTTTATATCAAGTTCCTTGCTGACATCAAAAAGAGCACGAACTGTAAACTGCGTTTTGTTTATAGATTCATTAATATCACCTGTTATCTTCGGGATGGTTCTTCGTGTGCTGTAACTATTTCTAAAACCTAATTTTTTTATTATCTTCGAACAGCATAACTTGATGCTTCTTAAAATAATTGCTGTTGAAATTGACTAGAATATATTTGACCATTCAGATTTCATCAAGTTTTTCTTCTTCCATCCTTTAATACTAACCATGAAACAAAAGTTGTGGCAAATGTTGGGTAGGTACAGGTTTTCGTAGTAGGCAGCAATTAAAAATTAGTATTAAAAATAACTTTCTGTATAAAATAACAATTTTTAACGAATATGTAAGTGATGTGTTTCAAATTTAGATAATTGCTAAAAAATGTTGTTGAACAAACTTTTTTGCCGTTTTACTTCATCATTAATTAATAATATTAAAAAATAATAATTTAGTTCAATAAAGGGCCAAATTCGTTTCCAATCGGGCAGGCTGCGCAAGCTCAAGTCATAGAATCTTTTTAACGCGAAATATGTTGTTTTTCAAAGGATTTGAGACGACACGAATTTCACTGATTTGAGGAAAACATTTTTTTTTACGAATTTATGAGTATTTGAATTTAAAAAATTGAAAACATGAATTACCAAAAAATTTTCAACATTTTCGTTAAAAGTGTGATATTTTTTTACCTATTATAGGTATTAATTTGATTCTTTCTGATTCTAAAAATATTTTTCGTCCTCTTTTGGAATCCATTGGAAAAATGTTGAAAAGTTCAAAATTGACAAAATGGCGGCGGGTTTTCTTAAAAATTTCAAACCTAATCTTCTCAAAAACCCCAGCGTTTTTTTCTCTTGTTTTTTGAAATGGTACTAATATGGTGAATATATTACAATAGAGTTTATCTTGTGCCAGCGTCTTGGAGTGGAGAACAACTTTTTTTCTTCTGAAAAGCGAAAATTCACAATTTTTGCAAAAAGAAGACGAGTTATGAAAAAAGTTGAAGAATCAAAGTTGTTCTTGATTATGTAGGACAGCGGAAAATTGTTGTTATTCATATTTTAGCGAATAGTACAATAATAACGCAAGATAGAAAGAAGTGCCAAAGGACTTTTTTATAGAACTTTTTTTAAGGTATAACTTTGGTTTCTAAACTTTTTTCATAACTCGTCTTCTTTTTGCAAAAATCGTGAATTTTCATTTTTCAGAAGAAAAAAAATTCTTTCTCCTCTCCAAGGCGCGGGCACAAGATAAACTCTACTGGAATATATTCACCATATTAGTACCAACTTAAAAAAAATCAAGAGGAAAAAACGCTGGCGTTTTTGAGACAATTAGGTTTGAGATTTTTAAGAAAAACCGCCGCCGTTTTGTCAATTTTGAACTTTTTCAAATTTTTCCAACGGATTTCAAAAGAGGACGATAAATATCTTTAGAATCAGAGAGAATAAAATCAATACCTATAATAGGTAAAAACATATCACACTTTTAACGAAAATGTTGACAATTTGTTGATAATCCATGCTTTCAATTTTTTAAATTCAAATACTCATAATTTTGTCAACAATTTTTTTTCATCAAATCAGTGAAATACGTGTTCTCTAAAATCCTTTGAAAACCAACATATTTCGTGTTGAAACGATTCTGTGACTTGAGCTTGCACAGCCTACCCGATTGGAAATGAATTCGGCCAAAGCAGAATTTAATTTTTTTAATTGTATTATTTCACATAATACATTTTCAGCTTGAAATTTCTTCAGTTTACATCGAAAAAACGTGCCATTTTGTTATCATGACAGAAATATTGTACTTTTTAAGCGCTTATCAAATTCGAAACTTATGCCATTTTAAAACGATTTTGAAGCTCTAAAAACCGGTACAACATTTTTTCGTACCACAAATAATGGCATGTTTCTTGGATTCAAATTAAATAAAAGGCCAGGCACAAAGTGTACATGAAATGGATCCCAGTCGATTTTGGTCAAATTTTGTGTGTGTTGTGTGTGTGTTGCAGTATACAATAGAAATAGCACAACGCTCTATTGCAGTGGATTTTTTCAAACGATGACGACTTATAATTCAAAGCATCTAATTTTTATTAAATATTTTTTAAATATTTCAAGACATTTTTCAGTCTTTAGTCTTTTGTCTCGCGTCGTTGGGTCGAACATTTCAAGTGACACTTTGTCAGAAATCTCAACATTTTTCAAACACTCGCGGTTTTTTTAGTGCATCATTTTTAAATGGATGATTTTTAATTTGAAAGCTCATTTTTCTGTCCGGCTTGACATGGTTACAGCCCAGCATGCTGAAGGCATTTTTGTTAGAGTTGGATTTTTAAATAGTCTGCACGGGCCACGGGGCTGTCCCGATATATGTCATTTATCACGGACACATTTTTGTAATGCAATGAAAAATTGGGCAATGCCTAGTTTTTTTACCACACCATCGACGGACTGGGTTCCAGCCAAGTGCATGATGGGGGTTGTTAAATTCTTAAAAAAAAAGAAAATCTCAGACTAAAGGTGGTTAGAGTTCAATATATGTTCAGTAGTTAAACTACTGGGGATCAAGGAATTCATATGGTAAGAGTGAGAGAGGGATGCATAGGTGAAGCGATCAATTTCAGATCAATCTAGAATCCCCGTGTTGCCCGTTTAAACAGCATGATTCCGCAGCACCGCTCCAATACGGGTCGCTGATTAATCTTCCTAGCAATGACCCCAGGCGAAGAGCTTCACAAAGTCATCGTACGTCACCGATCACCTTGTATATACTGAATTTACTATTTTTATATTCCAAAGCTGCATTGTCTGCTCCATATATAGCTATATGGGAATGTGATACTTCTCTAAAGTATACAGATTGTTTAGTTATCATGTTGAAGTATTAGACACCTCAGGAAAGCAAGTGTTTGAGGGTTTTGGAAGATTTTTACTTTTTTGCTATTTTAGTTGAAAATTATATTTATTTTTTAAGTATCAACATTTTTGCAATTAAAATAAATTCAGAAGGAAGCCTTCCTATTACTTTCAAACGCGAATCTTCAGTTCAACATTTCCAATTCATTTCAATTGGGTATCTTTTCCGCAGGGGTTGCTTTCTGAGGAAATTTTTCATAACTTCATGAATTTTATAAAACAAAGACAATGTACGATAACTGTAAATAATTGTTGTTACATAGTTATTCAATTTTAGATTTTTCATTATTTATTATCTATTATTTACTAGCCGTTTTGACTATTACTTCAATATTAACGTGAACAGAAGTATTTTTTTGAAACTTGATAGAACAAATAGTTCAATTTACATGCGAAGATATCTATTTTCCTATTATCACTAATAATCTTTACTTACCAAAGTTTGGAACGCACAATTGTATATACAGATATGAATGTTTTATATATATTAATATATGCACCAACGTTTTAGATATCTGGTAGTAAAATAAAAACTATATTGAAACTTTAATTCGTCTTCTATTATGAGCTAATTCTTCCTTAATAATTTTGTTGTCATATTCCACTTTTGTAAAAAAGGGCCCAAAGGATAACCCGTCGGATATCCCGAATGCGGAAACATTGGGATATTCCCAGGATATCGGGGATGTCTGTAAGAAGTTTCTGCGATTTTCAAATGTCCCAAGATGGATGTCAACATTTTTATATATCCTACTTGGGACATTTGACTACACCAGAAACGTCCTATAGACATCCCAGATATCCTGATGCTATCCCAATTTCTGCATTGCAGGATATCTAAAGGGTTATGCCTGGGAAAACCTGAAAAATAAATAGGATCGAATGAAATATCCCGGTATATCCTTTTGCCATGAGTGAATATAAGCACCGACAATATCCCGCATAGAGCCGGATCAAAACCCAGGTAGACTAAATTTATGCTACCGTATAAGAATTCGGACAGAACCCGACAAAAAGCTGGGTAGGGCAATGTGAACGCCGAAAATATTTCACATACGGCCGGATAAAAACCCAGATAGATTAAGTTTATGACACCGTAAGGAATCCAGACAGAACCCAGCAAAAATCTGGGTAGGGCAACTTGGACACCGAAAATATTCCGCATAGAGCTGGATAAAAAACTAGGTAGACTAAATTTACCACACCGTATAAGAAACTGGACAGAACCCGACAAAAAGCTGGGTAAAGCAATATGGACACCAAAAATATTCCGCATAGAGCCAGATAAAAAAACAGATAGACTTAATTTATCACATCGTATAAGAGCCTCGACAGAACCCGACAATTCTGGGTAGGGCAATATAAGTGCCGAAAATATTCCGCATAGAGTAGGATAAAAAACCAGGTAGAGTAAATTTATCACCCGTATAAGAATCTTGCCAGAACCCGCCGACAAGCCGGTTGGGGCAATATAGGCGGAGAAAATATTCCGCATAGACCCGGATAAAAAATCAGATAGACTAAATGTATCACACCGTATAAGAGCCTCGACAGAAACCGAAAATTCCGGGTAGGGCAATATAGGTGCCGAAAATATTCCCCATAGAGCAGGACAAAAAACCAGACAAACTAAATTTATCACACCGTCTAAGAATCTGGCCAGAACCCGCCAACAAGCCGGGTGGGACAATAGAGACGCCGAAAATATTCCGCATGGAGCCGGATAAAAAACCCGACAGACTATATTTATCGCACCGTATAAGAATCTGGCGTGAACCAGCCAAAAAGCCGGGTGAGGCAATATTGGCGCCGAAAATATCCCGCATAGAGCCGGATAAAAAACCAGATAGACTACCTTTATCACACCGCATAAGAATCTGGACAGAACCCGCCAAAAAGCCGGGTAGGGCAATATAGGCGCCGAAAATATTCCGCATAGAGCCGGATAAAAAAGCAGATAGACTAAATATATGACACCGTATAAGAATCGGGAGAGAACGCGACAAAAATCTGGCTAGGGCAATATGAACGCCCCAAAATATTCCACATAGAACAGGATAAAAACCCAGGTAAGCTAAAGTTATCACACCGTACAAGAATCTAGACAGAACCGCCAAAAAGCCGGGTGGGGCAATATGGGCGCCGAAAATATCCCGCATAGAGCCGGATAAAAAACCCGATATACTAAAATTGTCACAACGTATAAGAATCTGCACAGAACCCGCCAAAAAGACGGGTAGGACAATATGGACTCCGTGAATATTCCACGTAGAGCCGGATAAAACCACAGGTAGACCAAATTTATCATAACGTGTAAGAGCTTCGACCGAACCCGACAATTCTGGGTAGAGCAATATCAGTGCCGAAAATATTTCGGATAGAGCAGGATAAAAAAGCAGACAGACTAAATTTATGATAACGTATAAGAATCGGGATAGAACCCGACAAAAGCCAGGTAGGGCAATATAGGCGCCAAAAATATTCCGCATAGAGCCGGATAAAAAGCCAGATAAACTAAATTTATCACACCGCATAAGAATCTGGACAGAAACCTCCAAAAAGTTTGATAGGGCAATGTAGGCGCCGAAAATCTCCCGCATAGAGCCTTATAAAACCCCAGATAAACTAAATTTATCACACCGTGTAAGAACTTCGACAGAAACCGACAAAATCCGGGTAGGGCAATATAGGTACCGAAAATATTCCACATAGAAACGGATAAAAACCCAGATAGGCTAAATTTACCACACCGTATAAGAATCTGGACAGAACTTCCAAAAAGCCGGGTAGGGCAATATGGGCGCCAGAAATATCCCGCATGAAGCCGGATAAGAAACCAAAAAGACTGCATTTATCACACAGTATACGAATCTGGACAGAACGCGCCAAAAAGCCGGGTACGGCAATATGGACACCGTAAATATTCCACGTAGAGCCGGATAAAAACCCAGGTAGACTGAATTTATCATACCGTATAAAAGCCTCGACAGAACCCGACAATTCCGGGTGAGGCAACATAGGTGCCGAAAATATTCCGCATAGAGTCGGCTAAAAAACCAGGTGGACTAAATTTATCACACCGGATAAGAATCTGGACAGAACCCGCCAAAAAGACGGGTAGGGCAATATAAGCGCCAAAAATATTCCACATAGGCCGGATAAAAAACCAGATATACTAAATTTATCACACCGTATAAGAATCTGGACAGAACCGCCAAAAAGCCGGGTGGGGCAAAATTGGCTCCGAAAATATTCCGCATAGAGCCGGATAAAACAGCAGATAGCCCAAATATATGGAACCGTATAAGAATCGGGAGAGAACGCGACAAAAATCTGGCTAGGGCAATATGGACTCCGAAAATATTCCACATAGAACCGGATAAAAACCCAGATAGGCTAAATTTATTACACCGTACAAGATTCTGGACAGAACCGCCCAAAAGCCGGGCGGGGCAATATGGACATTGAAGATATTCCGCATAGAGCCGGCTAAAAAACCAGGCGGACTAAATTTATCACACCGGATAAGAATCTACACAGAACCCGCCAAAAAGCCGCGTAGGGCAATATAGGCACCGAAAATATTCTCCATAGAGCCGGATAAAAAAACAGATAGACTAAATTTATCACACCGTATAAGAGCCTCGACTGAATCCGACAATTCTGGGTAGGGCAATATAGGTGCCGAAAATATTTCGCATAGAGTAGGATAAAAAACCAGGTAGAGTAAATTTATCACGTCGTATAAGAATCTGGCCAGAAGCCGCCGACAAGCCGGGTGAGGCAATATAGGCGACGAAAATATTCCGCATAGAGCCGGATAAAAAACCAGATAGACTAAATTTATCACACCGTATAAGAATCTGGCCAGAATCCACCAACAAGCCGGGTAGGGGAATATAGTTGCCGAAAATATTCCGCATAGAGCAGGATAAAAAACCAGACAGACTAAACTTATCACACCGTATAAAAATCTGGCCAGAACCCGCCAACAAGCCGGGTCGGACAATATAGTCGTCGAAAATATTCCGCATAGAGCCGAATGAAAAACACGACAGACTAAATTTATCGCACCGTATAAGAATCTGGCCAGAACCAGCCAAAAAGCCGGGTGGGGCAATATTGGCGCCGAAAATATCCCGCATAGAGCCGGATAAAAAAGCAGATAGACTTCATATATGACACCGTATAAGAATTGGGAGACAACGCGACAAAAATCTGGCTAGGGCAATATAGACACCGAAAATATTCCACATAGAACCGGATAAGAACCAGATAGGCTAAATTTATCACACCGTGCAAGAATCTAGACAGAACCGCCAACTAACCGGTAGGGCAATATAGGTGGCGAAAATATTCCGCATAGAGACGGATAAAAAACCAGATATACTAAATTTATCACACCGTATAAGAATCTGGACAGAACCGACAAAAATCCGGGTGGGGCAATAAGGGCGCCGTAAATATCCCGCATATAGCCGGATGAAAAACCAGAGAGACTAACTTTATCACACCCTATAAAAATCTGGACAGAACGCGCCAAAAAGCCGGATAGGGCAATACAGGCGCCGAAAATATGCCGCTGAGAGCCGGATAAAAAAATCAGATAGACTACAATTATCACACCATATAATAATATGCACTGAACTCGGCAAAAAGCCGGGTAGGTCAATATGGACACCCTAAATATTCCACGTAGAGCCGGATAAACCCCAGGTAGACTAAATTTATCGAAACCGTATAAGAACTTGGACAGACCCCGATAATATCCGCGTAGGGCAATATGGGCGCCGAAAATATTTCGCATAGAGCCGGTTGAAAAACCAGATAGACTCAATTTATGACAGCGTATAAGGATCCGGACAGAACCCGCCAATAAGTCGGGTAGGGCAATACGGGCGCTGAAAATGATCCGCATAGAGCCAGATAAAAAAACAGATAGACTAAATTTATGACAGCATATAAGAATCTGGACAGAACCCGCCAAAAAGCCGGGTAGAGCAATATAGGCAAAGAAAATATTCCGCATAGAGCCGGACAAAAAAGCATTTATACTAAATTTACGACACCTGTATCACACGCTGTATCCTAATCCGGGATCCAAATATCCAAGTTAGCTCGTATTTGTCCAAAAAACGTTAAAATAGACGTAAAATCGAATAAAACGGCGATTTTTCTTGTATATTTTTAGAAATAAAAATATCTGCATGCCCGGTGGACTTAACCGGCATATCTATATGTTTTTGGGGTCGCTGGGTCCGAATCCGGGGTCCAAATAAACTAGTTGGCTCATATTTTTCCGAACAACGCAAAAATAGACGTAAAATCGACGAAAACAGTGATTTTTCTTGTATATTTTTGCAAACAAAAAAAATGGCTTCATGCCCTGTGAACTAAACAAGCATATCTATATGTTTTTGGGGTAGCTGAATCCGAATCCGGGGTCCAAATAACCCAGTTGGCTCATATTTTTCCGAAAAACGCAAAAGTGGACGTAAAAAT
>JAABKJ010007302.1:0-21082 GCA_011634705.1 Andricus grossulariae
GTCATGCAGAAAATTCTTAAGGTTTGAATTCCTAGGTACTCTGTACCAATTTACGTGTTTGCCATTCGGCCTCTGTACAAGCCCCTATATTTTCACAAAAATCATGAAATCGGTCATGACCCTGCTCAGATCGCAGCACTTGTCCTCGGTAATCTACCTTGATGACATTCTTTGTATCGAAGACTCCTTTGATAAATGTCATCGAAACGTGGAAAAAACAATAGCCCTTCTAAAATCCTTGGGGTTTCTCCTGAATATGCGTAAAAGTAATTTTCACCTGTCAAAAAACTGTAAATTTTTAACATTTATAGTAAACTCGGAAGAACTTTCTGTGCAAATCACAGAAGAAAAAAGATTAGCATTGGGAAAGCTCTTAACGCAATTTATAGTAAACCCTACAAATACGCTTCGTGACTTCTTTCAATTATTGGGAAAATTAGTGGCAGCTTGTCCCGGTGTAGACTACGGTTGGCTTTACTTGAAGCAAATAGAAAGATTTAGGGATGTTTCACTTGTTAGGAATGCTTTTGATTATGATATCGAAGTTACAATTCCTCTTAAATTAATACCGGATTTGCTCTGGTGACAAAACAGCATCAAAAATTCTAAAAGTTCTTTCAAAGATGGACCGTATGAAAAAATAATCTTCACAGATACTTCAAATTCCGGCTGGAGAGCTACCGATAATTTTAATAACATATACGGGGTTTGGGATTCCCACCGAGAGAAATGGCACATAAATTACAAGGAACTTTTTGTTGTTAAAATTGCACTAGAAAGTCTAGCATATAATGTTCGGAATTGTCAAATCCTACTCCCTATTGACAACACAAGCGCGATAGCATATATAAATAAAATGGGAGGAACGCGATTACCTAAACTTCATGCTCTCGCTAAAGAAATTTGGCAATGCGCGGAAAACAGAGAGATAATTCCTTATTCGCTTCTTATATTCCATCAAAAGAAACTATCCATGCCGACGCCTTGTCGCGAATAAGCAATGACGACACGTTGTGGGAATTGGCTAATTTTGCATTTAAAAAGATTGTTCGAAAATTTGGTAAAGTGGATATTGATCTTTTTGCCACTTACAAAAATACAAAGTGTAAATATTACTGCTCGCGATTTTCAGACCCATGAGCTGTACATATTGACGCTTCCACGTCTAACTGGTCAGGGTCAAAATTTTACGCATTCCCTCCATTCGCAGTGATACTTAAAGTTTTAAAGAAAATTAAATCGGAAAATTCCACCGGTATAGTAATAGTCCCAAATTGGCAGAATCAACCCTGGTTCCCTCTATTTTATGAACTTTTAGAAAGTAACCCTCTCATTCTTAAGGCTAATCGTTCCTTATTGTTATCTCCCTTCAGGAGGAAGATTCATCTCAGAGCAGAGACCCTGGAATTGATGGTAGGAAGGTTGTCATCGAAGCCTTCTTAAGGAAAGGAACCCCTCCGAATCAATATATATTATTATGGCATCACTGTCAAAATCTAAGCTTGACCAGTACCAGGTAGCCTTGAAACAATGGCAACAGTTCTGCTTGTCTGAAAAATTTAACTTTTTTAACGCTAAGAATACCTCTGTATTCAAATTTTCAACTATCAAATTCAAGGAAGGCGCCGCCTATGATACGCTAAATTCATACAGGTCTGCGATTTCACTGATTTCCTCGAACAAGCTAGGGGAAGACCCATTACTTTCAAGATTCTTGAAGGGTACCTTTAAATTAAAACCATCATTCCCAAAATAATCTTGTACATAAGATGTCTTGGTGGTATTAAACCACATTGCTCAATTTTTTCCTTTGGAAAGCCTCTCTTTCTCTGCGTTCACTTTTAAGACAGTAATATTAATTTTACATGCTACTGCCCAAAGAGCTCAAACACTCGCCATTATTAAACTAGATAATATTTCGGTTAGAACAGGCGAACTACAAATAAGTATTAAAGAACTCTTAAAAACCTCTGCACCAGGCAGAGATCAACCAGAATTGATTATTCCGTTTCTCCGAGAAAAACCTGAATTATGTGTGTCTTTGACTTTGCTAAAATATATTGAGTTTTCGTCAAAATTACGCGGTAATACCAATAACTTGTTCATTTCTTTGAAAAAGCCTTACAACCCAGTATCTAGCCAAACCATCAGCAGATGGGTCAAAGAAATATTGGCAAAAAGTGGCATTGAGACGAATGTTTTTTCGGACCTTTCAACCCATCATGCCGCTACATCGGCGATCCATCAAAGAGGGATTAGCATAGATATAATTCGCAAAACCGCGGGCTGGACTCCGCAGTCACAGATGTTTGCGAACATTTACAAGCTCAAGCTCAAGCTATTCTATCTAGAAATTAAGTTTTGTATTTATATATTAAGTATTCGAGCATTTTCTACTTCGTTTCTTTAATAATCTAAATTTTATGTACATCGTTAAACGTACTTCAGCTACGTTTACATAACTATATCAAAAAACTGTATAAATAAAAACATAAGTAAAAAGAAAAACATCGTGACCTTTTCTCTAAACCTCTACATGGTAAAATAAGTATAATCTCGAGAACGAGGCTCGAAATATAATTGCTCGATCAAATGATCGCCTTTATGGCGTGAAATTCGATCGAAATTATATGAGAGCCTCGTTCGAAGAGATTATACTTCCTCTCCCTATACGGACATTTTTTAAGGAATAAAATGTTCTTTTACACCCACCCAATTCGCAGACTGCTCAGAAGGTCACTATTTTTCTTTAAGTAGGTGGCTTACCTCTAAACAATATGAAACCGGTCAGGTTCAGGCCCGTCCAGCCGACGCTGGGGCCCCTGACATCGAAATTTGTTGGTCTCTAATCGTTGTGCACTCTAGTAGACTTGGGGATAACTACATGGTAAAATAAGTATAATCTCTTCGAACGAGGCTCTCATATAATTTCGATCGAATTTGATGCCATAAAGGCGATCATTTGATCGAGCAATAGACAATCACTAGTCGGCACGAAGCGGATCAATAACACCAATTCAACTGATCGAAACACGCAACGAACCACGTCAGTGTGTCACTTAGGCATTTCTCTTGGTGCCAGTATCGCATTCTATTGACGCGGTGTTTAACGTGACTCGTCACCGTCTACAAACCATTTGTAACTCGACGTTAGGTAAGTGGCGAGTTACGGTAGGGAACTTTTTACCATAAGTTATGACATCTCTATCAATCCACGCCATCATAACAGAAGACGAGTGAACGTTCGCAAGGTGGCCAACTACTTTCAGGGAAAAAACATCATAGAGAGCTTGAAAAAACACAAAAAATCACTAAAGCTCAAGAATCAAAATATCACTAAAAATCGCTAAAAGTTACTAACTTTTGACTAGATTTGACTCTCAAGGGCGCGAAATTTTAATTTATATTATATTAATAAATAAAAAAATTAAAAAGAAAGAATAATAGAGCTTATAAAAAATCTATTAAATATTTAAATAAGGATTTTACAGATTACATTTTACCATTATTCAGTATAGTGAAATCTACAATTTTATTGAAATTTTTATGTTTTAAAAGTTTCGAGAAAATATAAATAGGACAAGAATACGTGAAACGTGGAAACAAATTGATACAATTAAATTAAATTAAATTTGTTTAATTATAAACTAATCTGTGTTTACAGAACAATCAGGTCAGTAAAATATTTGGTACATTTTTATCATATTAAATTTGTTGTTACATACGAACTAAAGTAAAATGTCTAGCTAATAAACAAGATTAATAATAAATAATCTAATCTTGAACGTCAAGTAATCCGAATACTTCATCAAGCTCATCATCCAGCTTCTATCGTAATACTGCCTGCATTATTTTGTTCAGTATTGGCAGTTTTACTCACAGCACTTGATTTTTTACGCTTCTTTGCTGCTATCATTCTTAAAACTCTTTTTGGTATTACGTAGTTGTATTCTCCTAATAATCCACAGAAACACTGTCATTGGCTGAAATGTCTAGGACCTCTACAAAGCAAATTCACCTCAACGAATCAACTGCGAATTGAGATTAGAGAATGCTTCTTAATGGACGGTATTGTCTAGTGCAATCACTTGACAAATCGTTATTTGCTACCAGATTGTTTGCTAACATTTGGAACTGAAAATTATTGAATTTGAGCCGAATGAACCAAAAATGTGAAAAATCACTCAATTTCTCACTAAACACTATAAAAAACACTAAATTGTGTTATTACACAATCCCCGAAAAAAAAACATTACGGGCCCTAGAGAAACACTATGACACTATATTTGTGTTAAAATCACTAAAATGGCCACCTTGAACGTTCGCATTCTGTTCTTGACCAGCTTGTGAGACTGAGTTCTGATTTTTATACAGGCTAGTCAGTTTGGATAGTTTATCCATATTGGATGAATATAACGAAAATTAAAATTATAAAAAAGGCTGTTTTGTTCTCGTTGATCCAAGACTCAAAACCTTCCACTCAGACGTGAAATTGATACTTGATAATTAACTACGTGACAGATATGAAGTGCAAAGTATGTCCATTTTTCTCGCATTTAAGTGAAATGAAACTTATACCTTCCGTTCTTCAGATTAGTGCGGAAAATTTTAGGAAACTGTGCTTATGACAGTTTTATAATTATTTAAGTGAATCTGGCGATAGCTTGCATATTATAACTCGACAAAGTATACATGTTTCACAATGATGTAAACGCTCGTCATTCTGTGCTCGACCAACTTGTGAGATTAAGTTATGATTTTTATCAAAATCATTCATGTTTGAGTAATTAATCTAAATTGGACAAATATAACGAAAATTGAGATGTTAAAGAAAGGCTGTTTTGTCGCCGTAGATCCAAGCCTCTAATTGTGCCATTCATGCTTCAAATTGATACTTCAAGAGTTAACTACGTTGCAGCTTCTTCGTCTAATCAGGCCACGGCGCCAGAGCTGGTGGAAGTGGCCAATTCTCAAACCACCGCTTCTCAGGATGGGGACGTGCCGACGGATTCAACGTCCTATCAGAACCGAAGTGCCCAAGAGAGGAAGAGTAGGCCATCAAAGGCCGAATTGAAGGTGTGGGCGATGATACGCCTTAGAGAAGGTCCGGCCTGCAAGAGAACCGCTACCCCGTTCCACTGGGGAAAATCTCTAGCAAAACCGTGTGCCAAGTGTGGAGAGATCACCCACAAATATAATGATTGTCCTACATGGGCTATCCCTTAATAATCCCTTCATAATCGTGATGATATTAAAATTAATGCATTTTCTGGCGAAATCGAAAGCCCTTTTTCAAAATGTATGAGAGGGATAAAGGGTAATGCATAACGTCAGTGTTATTAAAGAAAAATATATTTCTCTTAATTTTTCCAGAATATTTAATTAAATTAACATTTAGTTTCTACTAAATTGATACTGTCCTGCTTATGAATAACCTTAGCTGCAGACTTGAATTAACTACAATAGTGTTTATTTTAAGCTACAACAATTGATTTAACCCTCTGAAGGAGGTAGATACTCCAACGATTTTTTTTTACTTTTTTCAGATTTGCACAACTCTAAAATTTATTTCATATCAAATGTTCTTCTCATGTTCCTTCCTTATCTACTCTAGTATCGATTCGGTACCATTTTTAGCTACGACGCCAGCGCTCTGTACTGGTACTTTCTGTTCACATGAAACGAGCGACTTGAAAACATGTTCTCTCGTATCTATAATTTAAAATCTTTATATATTGTCGTGATCCACAATCCCTTGGTCATAACACTGTATAATTGATCGATTTTAACCAAGTGCAATATACTTGTAATATTATTTTTAACATGTGAACTTATAATTTCAAATGCCTAACTCAGTAAAGTTTCCTATCCTTTAAATTTTCAAGCCACTTGGCCTTTATCAGAACTCAAAATCTCATTACTACATTTTCAAATGAACTTTTTAATTATTGGAAATGTGAAAATGGTCCTTCGAGCTGGATGAATCAAACTTGAAAATTTACGAATTTTAGTGGGTTCTAAAAAATGAGGCACCTTTTTCAACTTAAAAAAATACTTAAAACCTACATAAATAACTGGTCAATCACGGTTACAATTCGAAATCGACCCCGTTTACGAGTGATCTGCAATTCTCACGTACTGATTCGAATTTTGTTTTATGACTTTAACCAAGTGCTTCGTGCCTATTCATATTTTTGGGCATCTTATTCGCCTAATGAGTATACAGGTCATCTTAATGAGCAGAAGTCATAATACATGACCAGTTTTACTCTAACGTGATTCCTCAAAAACGACAGTGTGGCAACTCGGTCTTTTTAAATTCCTAAACTGTCTCTTAACAAAATGCCTAATTACTTTTTTAGGCATATTTTTCGCCTAGTGACTCTACAGGGCATCAGTTTCGCCTAGTGACTCTACAATGCCTAACTGCTCGATAGATATCTTCTTCGTTTAGGGGCTCGGAAGGACATTAACTTTAGACAGTATCAGTCTTTTTACAGTGTCTACGTCTGTACATTACTGTGAGATAAAGTGTACCCTAATAAGCTGGAGCAGATTTTGCCTGCTTAAGACTTTTAAATTGCTGTTTGTCAAAAAAAAAAGCTCGGCGCTTGACGATACGCGTTTATCGATTTTCGCAAAAGCAGTTGTTTTGCACTCGCTGTTCTAGAGAACACGTACTTGCATCGAAATCCAAAAATCCCTCAAACTCTTAAACTCTGTCTTCGATCATTAAACGTCAGGAGACTTTACAGAAAATCCATTATATATTTGGAATCACCGTACACGTGGTAATCATTGGAACGGACTCTACCTTCACCACTATATTCTTTTGGATTTTATAAATCTAAATGAATAAAGATTGTGGTATGGCTGCTCCAGTTCAAGTTCACGATATTTTTTGTTTCAGATTAGTCCATATCTTGCTCTGCCTACCTCCCTCCTATTCTATGATGCTTACAGTACTGAGGATACTTTCTAACAGACTGACGGCCTGGAAAGAATTTGCAGATCACATCAGAATTCTCACATCTGAGATTCTTTTTGACAAAAATTGTCACGCGAACTTCGAGAATTATTCCTTTAAATAACTGTTAACATATACATATTCTGCCACCTTCTTATCTGTATTGGAAAATCAAAACTTAAACTTTTTAACTTTTAAAACTGTTAAAACTTTATGCATTTTTCTTTTGTGCACCATGCTTGTTTAACCGTGGGCAGAATGTTTAGATTTTCACAAATCTAAAACTAAGTTTATTCATAAGACTAGAATATAATTTGAATGGGTAATCGTAATTACTATATTAATTACTGTATTGTGGTAGGGCATTTGAACGACTGCCTTATTTTTAATAAGAAAATATTTACTTATATTTACGAGGAATATATGCATCCATTGAACTTACACTTCATAAATACGTAATCTTTTTCTGGCCTTCCTTTCCATAAGGGTAATGAGACGTTGGAATACAAACAACACACAATCCGCATACATCAAAGAATGAAAATCATCTCAGAATCTTGAGCTTGAACTGAATCTTGTTAAGTGTTCTTGAAGGGAGCGATTCAGCATTATGGTGCCAAGTATTTTTTAAACAAAGAATCATTACCGCATTACTAAAATGAATTTAGTGAGAGTTAGGAGCAATCAGTAGAAATAGCATGCCCTTTTTATGTGACGAATGGTGTCCAGAATTATAATTCAGATATTTTAAAAGAATTTTTACGTTGAGAAATTTGGGGATCATTTAAGGGCATGTGATACTTAGGAAATTATCGATTTTAGCAGTGTTAGGTTCCCCCGGCTTTTTTCTTACAATATTAAAGATTTTGCCTTTAAACTTTTGGGGAATGATAGCGACCATGCTAAGGGACGTCCCCGAACTCTTCTGTCGTGGAATAATTTTAAAAAATTTCAATTTGCTGAATTGGATTAAAATGTGTGTATTTTGAGGTACAACAGAGGCTGACATTATCGGAATGGCAGAAATCTCAAAAACGAATCCTAACCTCCAAATAGTGAACAGAGAGAAAATTTTTATTTAACAGAATACAATTTTTTGCTACTATCCCTCAAAAAAGAGTTCGGGGACGTCTGTTGTTCTATTTTATAGCATCTCCAAATACAGTTTTTAAAATGTTGTTTTTAACCAAGAATTTTCTCATTGTGTATGTCTTTACTTCTAAGCATCTACATTCCATTCCCCCTTCCCCCTTGGATGACCAACCCGTTATCAGTGCTCCCAATTCTGCTCCCCAATCGCACTGTGCAATGTGCATGTGTCGCCCGGCAGACTTATTGGATGTTGATCGCGCGCTTATTTGAAATGATTACTAGATTCCACTAGAGGAAGTGAGCAACAAAGACTTTATAAGGGACAGCGTTATCTTTAAAACAGCCAAAGAATTTCGCCCGGTAGCAATTAGACTTTGCCCGATGACGTCAAGTCCACACACTGACAAAATTCGCACGTACGTGGTTCTCACAGTAATTGTTATAGCATATCTCAGTTTTCTGTGATTGAACTAAAATGTACAAAGTCCATCCGCGGCAATTGAATTTTTAGTTTTACACAAAACTCTATTGTTTTATTTCCAATAAGCAGTTAAATTAAATGTGAATCGCTAACATCCCTCGTGGAACGTGACACTCAGCAATACCACAATGTGGATCGCCATTTGAATTTATAAAAAAGGTCTTTTGTTATATTATTTCGCACTTCATTGATTTGTATTTTTTAACGAGCCCTCACTTCTCTAGAAAATATTAAAAACCAGCCTACGACAGAAAGGAAATACTATACTATAATGTGAAACTTTTTTGAAGGCAGAGTTTAAAATCAAATTGCTATCAAAAAGACAAAAACTAAGTTATTTTAAAAAGTATCCAAACATTTTCTCTTATTTGAGGCTTCAAACAGTCGGTAGGCGTCCCTAAAAAGAATCAGAAAAAAACCGAGATGGACAAGCTCTTTACAGTAAATGTTATTCACAAGGGAATACCCAACGTTCTTTCGAAATCAGGTTTATTTAATGGAAAATTGTTTAAAAATCTAATACACGTCGTTTTAAGGCCATTTATGGGGAAAGTTGGTTGTGCCGGTAGGCAGGTAATACCGGTCATTACAATTTCACTCGTAGTACTGCGTTCCCGCACACGCACACATGCGTGGTATAGGCGCGAGGTATAGCCACGTGGCCCGCTTTGTATGTGTGCGTACGCGGGAAAGCATTATATGTATACGAGTGAAGTCGTAATGAACAGTATTACCTGCTGACCGGCATTACCCGCTTTTCCACCACCACTTATGTACCTACTTATCTACCGACATTCTTTTCGAAAATACTTATAACCACTCGAATTATATTACGAGCCATAAAAACTTTCGTTCGTTTCATTTATTTAATTTCTCAAATATTCGACTTGATATCTCACTTCGTGTACACTCAAGTTATTGGGAAAAAATCGGTAAGGTGGGAATCGAGTAAGTGGTACATGGCCTCCAACGGATTTGTTCGAAAAAAGTCAATGTTTCAAATCGGAAAAAATTGTATTCAATCAATTTTTGTGTCCTTCAGCTTCTGCATTCGAAAGACGGGTGCAGAGGATATGTAGCGTCTGCATTTGTTTGAACAACGTAAGTTGCAAAATAGGTTAGCAAAATTACCATTGTCAATAGGAATGTTCAATGAGAAGAGAAATACTTGAATATAGTGTATTGCGCACATTTCCATTCAAAATAGGAAATTCACTGCCGAATAATGTCATATGCGCCAAGGTTCATAAGGTTCATCAAATTCCTTAATCATATAATTTGTTTTGCCAGAGGAAAACGTCTCAGCTCTGCTGCCCTGTAGACCCGTATTCGATTCCCACCAGCGTTGCTTTTTAAGATTTTCTCTGTTTCTGTCAGCCTTTAGGAAACCGGACGATCTGCGAGGGCGGATGAAACCTTTCCCTAGCTGATCGTGGGAACAACAATGATGACACCTAACATAGTTTTAAGTGCGATTTAAAACGATCGAACGTGCAGGGCTCCCGACAGTGGGTCGGACAACAATGCCGACTACCCTAGAGTTGGGACAGCCAATCAAGACAGAGTCAATACGATGGACAGGCAAAATCTTAATACTTTCGAGTGGACGGATCGACTGAGGAACGACCTGCTAGAGTGTTACGATGCCAGTATGGCCCCTAAGCGAAAAGGTTACATGGAGCAGCTGCACGCACTGTGATGCGAGAAACATTCAGAGCCCTCGCATTTTTCGCAACAACTGCTGCAAAACCGTGCCGAGGAACTCCGGCAAAGGGGTTATATATGCGGAGCGCCTACTCTACCACAGCCAGAAAAAGATAGAAAAAGATAAAGAGAAGCGACACTGAGACCAATTGTGCATAGGCATACAGTAGAGGAAAATCGATCCTTTAGGACCAAGAGAAACATCAACATCCAGGTTTCATTCAAGCCCAATAGATCTGGCTAATCTGGATGACGTGCTTCTTGGCGATTTTTACGAGGAATCCGACCTCAGAACGATAATTTGTATTGTGTATGATGCAGCGAGAACTTTAGCGTAATATAATAATTATACACTTTGAGTGTGTAATGGACTACATAACATCTGGCAGGAAATTCACTTTCACGGTCCGACAATTTGTGCGCGAACTGTAGATCCGTCATCACACACTGAACAAGGCTAAGCTGCTGACCATCAGGCAGCATATTGTTGACAGAATACGGATACTATCTGACGCTAGGAGAATTCTAGAGCGTTGGGAGAGGTGGGTCAGAGAAAATGAACAGTTTTTCTCTGACCCATCTGGACTCTTCCAAGACCCTCCAGCTACAGTCGACACCCGCCCAAACCATATGAGGTCGAGACATTTTGGAGAGAAGTCTATGAAGTCCAGCATTCACTGAATGAAAACACAAAGAACATAAATAGCTTCAAGGAGCTGTGCAGTGTCCTCATCAATACCTTCTGGTGGAAGAAGTTTCCTTCAAACCATCAGCATCTGGCCCGCATTTTCAACTCCTATCTAAAGTCTGACTAAAGAACAACAACGCGGCTCAAAGAAGGGCGTACCAGAATTAGGAGAACCTGCTAATCAACAGGTGCCAGTGTCACCTTCTAGAGAGGCGTCTTTCAAAGCGACACCATGAGCCCTCTACTCTTTTCACTTGTACTTTTACCACTATCTCTCACACTTCGCGATTCCCAAGGGTACTTCTGTGGTAAACATGGATATCGAGGGCCCCGAGATCGACAAGAGTACAGCGCATATAGTTGCACATCAACGAGACAGTGGAGAAGTCTGCTGAAATATTGGTCGTCGATTTCAATATCACTGGTGAGCAAAATGCATAAAACATTATCTATTTTGAGTTCCCAGTCATGAAGGCCTGGAAGAAGAAAGCACATGAGGAACAATTCAGCGAACAGCTCCTCGACAAGAAGATGCACTGCATGTTAAACAGAAATCTGACAGATCAGTCGATCTCGATTGAGTTAACGTTTTCTTTCCTGAAGAGCGCGTCATGCATACCCCGAGTATCTAGGACACACACTATCTGGTTGTCCAGCTCACGCGGGAACGACGTACATCCAAAGGCATAATGCGGCACTGAGAGTCTTTATTACCCTCTATGTAATTTTTACGGCATTAGTCCTGATACCGCTCTGCCAAACGCACCAAAGAAAATAGAGTCAATTATCGACAATGATAAGTGCTGATAATACTGGAACTACATATTCTCGAAAATTATTTCTGTCGTGCATTGAAGGCCTGACATAGTTCTCCATGACTCTGAAAAACGAACGATGTTCTTTATCGAATTTTCGGAACCAGACGACAAACACATTACAGCCAAGGAGAATGAAAAGAAAGAGAGGTATACATACCTTATAAGGGAGTTGTGACGATTTTACCCGAAATGTTCTGTTAGGCTAGTCGTCCTGATCATGAAGGCTCTCGGAGAAGCCGAGTGTTCACTGGTTCATAGCTTCAAAAGCAGCCCTTCTTGTCAACGAATTGCACAGACTTTTGGTGGGAAAATGCAGAAGACGGTCGTCCTTGGGTCGCTCTCGGTCCTCAGGGTGCACGAGACTTTTCGCCGGACCGTCGTAGAGTGTAACAACCTATATGGCAGTCGTTATAAGTAGTTAGAGCTTAAACTTTACCGCGATTTCGCAAGAAGCGGGTGTATGTATTATGGAATGACACCCGCTCCCTGTAAAATTCCGCGGTCAACATGTTAAACAACCACCACAGTGTCCCACTGGGAGCAACGTCCATCTATGAGATGGGTGGTCACAGGGCACCACGAAATCGTAACGACAGGCCGGTGAAACCCTCGTGTGTCTTGAGGACACGAAGCGACCTGAGGATGAGAGCTTTCTGCATCTATCTCGCAAGTGCCTCGGCATGTTTTTGGCATGCGGGTATGGCTTTGAGGTAACGAACCAGTGATAATTTCGCACCTCCAAGAGACTGGGGTACCTGGTATGGACACCCTATTATATGTGCTGAGTACTCAGCGTGGCACATGAAAATGAAACCTGAATTAAGTTCAAGCAAGGGGTTCAGCCGCCTGCTCCACAGCTTTGTAAAGGAACGCTCCTCTGCCAATCACCTCGTCTTTCCTGATCATTTTTAGGAGAGGATTTTAGCGCGGAACGGACGAATTAATATGCAAGCTCTTCTGCACAGGCATGATCTTACTTGTGGCGATGTCGAGAGACGTGAGCTCATGCTTCGCCCATTGGACTACACTAAACGAGTAGAGTAGAACCGGGACGGCAAGAATGTTAGTCGCAGATATCTTGTTGACCGCCGACAGGCTGGAAGGCCAAATCTGTCGAAGGAGACGCTTGTATTCGCTTCGTAGAGCCTCTTTCACTGATGTTATATCCTGAATCCGGCTCTCAGGCACACCTATATATTGGTAGGTCTCGCCAGCGTCAGAGTGTCTAATAGCACACATACCTAGGAGCTAAATGTTCTCGGGAGTGCGAAAAATTCATCCAAGCTTCAGATAGATCTTAGCACACTTAGTAGTTCCTTGGGTCAGGCAAGTAGCCTTTCTTTGGAAGGAGTACAGTGCGTCCTAACACCAGCCACTGCGGAGCGGGCGTCTTCTACTTTAAATACGAGGTGAACATGCGGGCCATATATAGGTGAGTAGATGTGAACTTATTCCACAATAAGTTCTTGATACCATTCGGTCCTGCAGCGTAGAAGTGCTCCGTGCCCCTCAGTGCTTTCTTCACCTCTTTGGCAGTGATTTATGGACATTCTCCTCAGATGCCATAAGATTGTCGCAAAGCTCTTTGAAGTGGATGATATTCTGAGTGCCTTCATTCAATTTGTGTTGGAACTTGTAAACCTCACTTCAAAAAGTCTCGACCTCCTCGGGCATGAGCGGATTATTGATAGAAACAGGGAGATCGCTGAAGAGGCACAATGGGTCACCGAGAAACTGTTTACTCTCCCTGACCCACCTCTCCCTCTTCTGGATTCTCCTGATTGCGTCATATAATATCCGTATCTTGCCAGCAATGTGCTACTTGATTGTCAACTTCTTTGACTTATGCAGTGTATGATAGTAGACCCATCGTCGGTTTCGCCCTTTGATTTGAATCAGCCAAAGCTTTCGCCACACTACAAACTGAACAATTGTTGATCCAGAGGTCTTACTTCACCGACAGATCTTCACAGAGGGGGCATCCATTTCAGCCAGATGGTGGGGCTATTGGTCTTAATATCGCTTCCTCTGCTTCATCTGTGGATTGTTCTGGTAGCGGTTGGAGAGCACTCGACGTTCATATCCAGTTCGTGAGAGGTCAGCTGCGCGAATTCGAAAAGACTGTTGCGAAACGTGCGAAACCTCTGGGTGTTTTTGACACCACAGAGTGTGTATGCGCGCCACGAAGCCGCTGCAAATAGGGATAATGCTCGCATCGTAGCAATCCAGCAAGTCATCCTTGAGTTGATCCGTCCATTTAATAGTGTGAGCGCATCGTCGGTTCGCCGTCGTGTTTTCATGGAAATTATTTTCAACACCCCGAATTCTAGGGCGATCGGCACTGCTTGTCGACCCATTGTAAGGGTAATACTGCATACACTGGGAGGACATCGGGTTTCCCAGAATCACCGTTGAAATACATCTCACTCAGGTACCATTCAGCTTTCGTTTTTTCCTTTTTTGTTACGCCTCCGCTTGCATTTTTTTCCTTGGAACCATCCATGGACAATTGTCCGTGACTGCTTATTAAGTATTGCAACCATATTCAGCAGAACCCTTGGTACATGGACCTCCTATCTTCAGCGTACGAAACTTTAGTTTTGTAATAACTAGAAAAAAACTTATTTTTCACCATAAGTGTATTTGGATAACATTCATTTCCCGAAAGATATTCAATTGTATAATAAAATCATTTAAAAAAAGGATGGATTTCATTATTTAACTGCATAGCTTTTGACAAATAAAACATAATATTCACGTACACTTCTGTTGAAAAAATAATTTTTCTTTTAAGTTATTACAAAAATAAAGTTTCGACCCATGCAATTAGTATTATTGTTTGTCCGTCGACGTGAAAACATCTAGGATTCCACCCACCCAACCTAAAAATACCTATTGGAAGTAGTTTGTAATCCGGGTCAGAAGCGTTTCCAATTTTTAATTGGTGTTATAAGCCGAGGAAATTTCGAAAGAAAATAGACTTCGAATAGGTTAGACTTTTTAACACGCTTCAAGTTGACTAGATAAGATCCGATTAAAACCTATGTAAGACCCTACACGGCGACCAATTTCATGTCCCATATAGAACACTCATAAAACCCTTTAAAGCCCTTCTTTAGGTCTTCTTCGACCTGGTCAAAACCCGTATAGAACCCCATTAACACACAATTTATTCCAGTGCATAGAATCCGTACAGAACCCCGTAGAACCACCAAGTGGAGCATTTTGAATTTTTAGTTATATAATAATAATATACGTATACGAAACACGTTCTTAGTTTCTTTGGTTGTATGATTGGCATTCTCCCAAGTTCTAACAGCGT
This sequence comes from Andricus grossulariae, assembly GCA_011634705.1. NCBI lineage: Eukaryota > Metazoa > Arthropoda > Insecta > Hymenoptera > Cynipidae > Andricus > Andricus grossulariae. The sequence goes on from JAABKJ010007302.1 coordinate 15,073, forward strand.
TCTAGCAGGTTCCCTAAGCCAGGAAAAATCGTATTTTAAACATTTTTTCGTAATTTTGCTCCACTGTGCACCAGTCAATGTTCTAGGTATACAGAAAAAATACTAAGGATAGGAAAGTCAGCTAGGGCATAGGATAACGTCCGGCTAGCTCATTGATGAATGGGTAAGTGACGTGCTCACCTCTAATGGAGTCTCACGGAGGATCCTCTAGTCGCCGCAATGAGTTTACCCCTTTATCAATTACCCAGACGAATGTTACCAGTACTCTAGCCGTACCCATGCCTGATAAAGTTTTAGGGATATTATATATCTATAGTAAAATGAATATTACCTTCTTCCAAGTTGTCGTCAGAGAACCCAAATTTAAACATAGCTTTGTAACGAATTTGTTTCTTTTGATAAAATTGTTATCTACAGCTGCGGAACGTGCTTTAATTGTAATCTGGTACACTGCACTTCCGTAAAAGCACGCTTGTCTGAAAGAGTATGAAAATAAGATAATGACTACAAAAAAATCTCACTTTTGAATGTGAAGTGTTACTAGTTACTACAAACGTTCATTTTTTTCAAAGGATATCAGGGCCGACGCGAACTGTGTTAAGTATGTGGAGTACTCGACACCCGAAACTAGATCAGGTGTGGAATTCCACACCTAATTTTCCTTATATATCCCCCCCTCCCAACCCACCACCACTACAACTAATCCATCCAATCATTACAAAATTCCACATCTGGAGAACATTTGTGCCGCCGCACAGTGGTCCACAAATTTAATTTACTGATCAACAAAAGTCCAAAGCCTTCAGTTTTTATCGTTTTTTAATTAATGATAATTGAATTTTCAAGATATCTGGGGCGTAAAATTTCTTAATTTATATTTTTCGTATTCATTTATTTAACGCAAAGTATTTTGTGCGAGTTTTCACTGTAAAAAGTCAGATGATTCTATAATAATGTCGAAAATAGTATTATACATTCTCCATTGTTTTATAATAATTCAAGGGAAAAAATTCCATCATTTGAAATTTAACATTAAAAATACTACGAAAGTAATGACAGGGATGGTAACCCGAGACGTGGGTAGAACGGTAATGAGGCTTCTCTCGTCGTAAATAAGAACACTTGTCCAGAGGACGCGCAGGTGGGCGAAAAAAAGACCCAGGCCCGTGCACCATCTCAAAGTCACCCGCGACCGCGTAAGCAAGGAAGTTCTCGTTGAAATCTTGAACACTACGCCCACATTCGTGACAGGAGGCAGGCATCTGTTTTTGCCACTTAGATCGAGTTTGTAACTCGTGCAGATACTCTGTAGACCATCCCTTCCAGAAGGTCCGATACATCTGGGTCAGCAACAGCCATCGTTCTGACAGTGTAAATTTAGCCTCCACAAGTAAAGGCTCAGGAACCATGTGTATCGAAAATCCGATAAGAAAATGCGCTAGAGTCAAGGCCACCAAATCATTCGTATCGTCCGTCATAGATTGCGTCGCTCGTGAGTTCAAACAGACGTCCACCTGTGTAAGAAAAATAGATATTTCCTCGTACGTTTGGGTAGTATCGCCGATTACCCTTCTTCAATGCTGTTTCACTGAGCGAACAGCTGCTTCACATAACCCACCGAAGTCAGGAGCTGCTGATGGGTTAAACTTCCACTCAATTCGGTGGTCAGTGAAGTACCGAGCAAATTTCGCTTCCGTTGATGCTGCAGAAAATAGTTCGCATAGTTGCCGATCCGCTCACAGGAAGTTCGTGCCGTTATCACTATACAACGTGCGACAGATTCCACGGCAAGCAGAGAATCTCTTGAAAGCGGCGATGAATGCCTCCGTAGTACAAGCTGAAGCCACCTCCAAATGAATCGCTCTGGTAGCGCAGCACACAAAGACAACATGTACCCTGTGTAAGCCTTGTGACCACGTCCTTTCGAAGTACGTATCCAGACTGGACCAGCGTCAAGCGGAAGTGATGCAGCGACTCAACACCCGTTTTACCGCAGCACTACCCGATAAGATATGAGAGTGTCAGTTGAGGGCCACCATGTATCATGAATTGATGTCCATTGCGAATGATTAGAACTGACACTGGAGAGTACTTGGGAAGTATGTACGGGCAACGCTCCTCGTAGTCAAGGACGGCATGCGATAAACAACCTCCAAGTCTCAACAAGCCCTCCTTATCCAAGAAAGATGAAAGTTTAAATAACTGACCACCTGTTGCCACAGAATTACCCTTCTGAACCCTACGAATGTCCTCGACAAAATACTCTTGTTGTATATGTCCAATCAAACGTTAGAAGCCGCCCAGGCGGTTCTTGTCCAAGAACGGCAGATTGACGAAGATTCAATATTCTCCTTAATGTTGGGCCAACAATCCGATGGTTGAGCCAATCAAGATGGCCCCTGCCACCAAATCCGATGACCTTCCAATTGCGCAGGTCATATTCCTCTTGAAGCGCAGTCGGCAAGGTTCTACACTCCAGGAACGTGTCACCATATGGTAAAGTAGTCCGAATCTCAAACACTCGGTTGGAAATGTATGTCATCCATCGCAGGGGATGACATCGAATCCAATCAAGAGTGTTAGCAGAATCGGACCATAAATGACAACCTACTGAACGAGACAACCCAAGAAACGATCTGACGTGAGCCATTGTACGCACCAAGAGAAGGGCCGCACAAAGTTCCAACCTGAGAATCGAAGTTTTTCCTTTCCGTGCGACCTTCGTTTTTGCCATCACAAGTGTAAAAAGAGATTCCTGATTGGACAATTCGACCCGTAAATAGACAAATACTCCTATCGTTTTATCCGAGGCAACGCCGAAGCCGTGCAGTTCACACACGACGTCCGAATACCAACCCACCTATCGCGGGGTGGTCAGTGATGAGAGTTCCAGCACTTGTTTGCGGAACTTTACCCAGATCCTGACATAGTCGTCAGGCAGAGATTTATCCCAATCCACAGTCAACGGAAGTAATTGGAAGTTGGTTGCCACAAGATCCCCAATGATCTGAAAATGGTATCCTGATCGAAAGAAAAAGAAGCAAAGGTTTCTTTGGATTCAGGTGGAATTCCTTCCAAAACGTCCACTTGCTTGGACAACCACTTTTTAAGAGTGAAACCTCCTGCTCTTAGCAATGAGTCGACCTGGCGAATCTTTTCTCGATCTTCCTCCGATGAATCGAAACCTGAAAGAACATCATCGACGTAAATCTCTTTCTTTAAGGGATTATTAGCGAGAGGGTATGCGTCACCCGCAACATCTTCTTGATGTCCGCCGTGAAAACGACTGCGTATCTCCGCCATTGGAGAATTACATCAGCCAATTCCGTTTGAAGTTTCGGGCCCTGATAAAGCACATCATTCAGAGCCAGATTGCTTTCTATCCAAATCTTACTCGTTATTATTTGTTTGACAGACTTATGAGCCGAAAAAGCCTTTACATCCTCTAGAGCTAAAATAGCAAAAAGAATATATAGGCCTTGCATACGATTTCTCTTAATCTCTCAATAATTTATAAATTTAACAAATCATGTGAAATATGGCAGCCTAACATTAAAAAAGTCGGTCTCATTCAAAAAGAGGTAAACTAACTCAATATGACTTTGCATGAAATGGACGTAGTCCATTGCAGATTCAAAGCCATTCGAGAAACTGACCAATTCACATAGTCACAAACCAATTCAGTTTTAAAAATCTCAATCTGCAAATGACAGACATGCAATTCACGGAGCTGCCTTTTCAATGGGATCTAGGAAAGTTGTTTAAAAAATCTCAAATTCATACTAATTAGTCTTTAAAATCTTATCTTTAATTAAAGCCAATAAAACTTAAAAAATCTTCAGGGGTTCTCGAGATACGACTAAAAACGTTCAAGCGTGTCTGCGACGAATTTCAGTCGCTTTGGCAGCGAGTCGGGTCGTCTGCGGTGCTCGCCAAGTGAGACTCGGCGCAGACACGCTTGGACATTTATTGTCATATCTTGGGAACCACTGAACACTTTTGAAGTTTTATTGGCTTAAATTAAAAACTGACATTTCACAGATTACGTTTCGTCAATTTCAGATTTTTCCTTAAGTATCCTAAGTCACAGCAAGAGTAGAAATTAAAAAACAAAATCTGAGAAATTCTCGGCGACCACCACTCTCGCGGTCGACGGCAGTAATCGCCAACTGAAACTTGACATTTGAGGCTTGGATATTTTTAGTCGTATCTCGAGAACCGGTCAAGATTTTTCAAGTGTTATTAGCTTAATTTTAGGATAACACTCTAAAGACTAAGTTGTATGAATTTGAGGTTTTTTCTACAACTTTCCTAGGTCATGCCACAATACAAGTTGAAGTCGGGGTATAAAATTCGAGAAATTCTTGATTTTTTTTTTAAACTTCTCACGTAGTATATTCTCGCCAAAAGGTCAAAAATATCTCTATTATGGTTCATTTGACGTGTAATTTAATAAGCGTTTCAAAGGTATTTTAAGAAAGATTCTCGCTCCATTTTTGAACGAGTAATCACGTTTCAAAGTCAGCAGTGATTTTTAATAGTACTTTTGCTGATCGTACCGACAATTTCCGACGGCAGTGTTATTGATCAGTGAATGATTGGTGCCAACTCTCGCAACTAAGGCTAATAAGGTAAATAATCAGTGATTTGATAAAGAATGTAAAGAAGACAAGTCTGCTCTATCGACAGTATTAAAGACTGCTAAAGATAAAAAATTTGCTGAATATAAGAAATTAGTTTCTTTTTGAAAAAAGACACGCAGTAACTTTATCCATAAAACAATTTTAATTTGTTTAGATTATTTTGACTGACCTTGAAAATGTTGAAGATAGTAAAACCTTTCAAAAAATAATGACCAAATATTGGAACTTGAAAGGATCTTCTACCCAATAAGACATTGCCAGCTGGGCAAGTTATCTTAATGCGATTTTACTTCCAAGCACAATAGATCCCACGACTTTTATTGATGCTAGACGCGCTCTACTAGGTGAAGATATGTCATTTCTCGAAGTTAAGAGAGCTATCAAAAATGCTAAATTAGATAAGGCACCTAGTCCTGATGAAAAAACCAACAATTTTTACAAAGTATTACCGGATAATTGGATCCATTATATCGAATTCTTGTTTAATAAAATATTGTATGATGAGGCTATTCAAATCGGCTGGGCGGAATCTTAAAAGGCTTCTAAAAAATAAGGTCCTTGCAATCCCAATAATTATCGTCTGATAGCTTTATAATATTCCTTACCAACAATTTTTACACTCACTCTTTTTTTATGAGATGCGAGCATTGGAAGGGGACTTATGTAAAATAATCCCAGAATCTCTGTCAAGAGAACGAGATGTATCTCTACGCATTTTTTGTTGACTTCACCAGGGCATTCCTGTTTGTGCGTTCTTTGCTTTGGCACAAACATTACAACCGGGGCGTGAGTTCGAACTTTATTAGAATAATGAAGAATTTATATGATCTGACGAACATGCATGTTCAGGTTGGTGTTGAATTGCAGTCAATTTATGTTTTCACCTCTGATATAGAAGAATTTTTTAGGGCAGAAGGCCTTGAAAGAATTAGAATATACAGCCGGTAGTGAATATGGCCATATTAATAAATTGATAGTAAATATTAAAACAAAAACTGTTGTCATCAAATGGAAATGGTTGGTGTCCCGTTTTCAGCACACTAATTTCTAATGAAGCTACATAAACATCCATAAGTAAAGTGAAATTGGTTTCTGCATCAGCTAAAAACTAGCTGTGAATTCGATCGCGCATGTGAGCACATTTCTTCCTCGTTATATGAATTGGCAAATATATTTATTCCCTCATAGAGGAAGTTATAATATTAAAATACATATAGGTCAATCAAAGCGTCTCGAATTTAGTAGTAGAGATTGGGATGGACTTTGGATTGGATAAATGTGCCAAAATCGATTTGAAGAAAGGAAAGATTGTTGGCGTTCCCAAGGACCCTGAGCTTGTGGATATAAGTGTTATTAGACATCTTAAC